>OX101794.1:8851506-8919543 GCA_944452715.1 Ophion slaviceki | reverse complement strand
GAAGCCGGCAAAGAGATCCTGGTGCCCATACCGAGACTCAAGTCCGGACTGTTTCTTCATGTGAAGAGAGGCACGGACGATGGCGAGGAGGAACTGAAAACCATTGCCACTCGACAGGGTTTGCAACAGTTCGGCAAACCGCTCGGTCTGGAGTCCGATATCAAGGTGAACGAGGAAGAAGACTGAGGGAGATTCGGAGACACTTTTTTTGTATTAGGGATTCTGGTTAGAGATTCACAGTATAAATGCAGGAGATTTTTGATAATAATGAAAATGGAGAAATAGAATAAATAAAGAGCATGTTGAGTCACACTCTGATGATGCAAACTTCGACGGTGAGCCTCAAATTTTGTTAACGTTGGAATTTCTCTACCCGGAATGCAACGAAAATTGATTCTTATTGAATACTTCTTTTTTTTCGTTTGCAAATTTCGGATGTAAAAATCGCTCAATCGTTTTTACGTATCGTTGGAAATTTACGACCTTGATGAAAAAACAAGGTTTTAGATCATGAAAAAAAAAAAGAAAGAATTGGAAAAAAAATTTGCATTTAATCCAGTAAAATGTACCAAAACCCAGCACTTTTTTAGGGGAAATTTGAGCTTTCAACTGAAGCTAAATGGATGGATACTGAAAGTAACCGCAATGAAATTTTCTTCCTCAACCCTGCCAAACTCTCCGAAATAGGGCCTGAAAATACAAAAAGCGCTATATCACGATAATTCATAGCCTGATTAAAAAATATTTCAATCGAAAGTTCTTTGGAATAATCAAATACGTACAAAGTTATCTGACGTTCACCCCTCTATCTTTGACAATAAGGGCACAAAAACGATTTGAAAATTCGGGGTTGGCGCGAAAACAGTATAATTTTAGAAAATAAAAATATTTATTCATATATTCTGCAACTTTTTTCGATTCATATTGAATCAGGCTGAGTTCCTCTATATTTCTAGAGAATTTTTTTTTCTCAACCATCCGTCACTTAGTTTATCATCGTAAAGTTACTTTATTTATCATCGTAAAGTTACTTAATTTACTAGTTGCGCCCCACTGGAAAAGAGAGACGTCCTATATGTCCGTACGTCTCGCATTCACAGCCACACATCCCCGCTATTCTGCCCGTGTATGCACTACCGTCTTAAGTTCGTGTATATATGCACTACCTTCATTCCGTTTTTTCTGAAATCTTTGAACTATTTTTTTGAAGACTAGTACCCTTTTTCAAAAACGACCATTTTTCAATTTTTTTTTGTTCCTTTTCTGGTGATCCCTTTTCCGGAATCATAAAGGGAAAAGCTCAAGCTTCAATTTTGGTTTTTTTAAAGCTTCGTAGGATTTTATTTTTATATTGCATAGCTCATTCGTTATTAAAAATCGTCAGATAATTGTTAATAACAAATGAACTATGCAATATAAAAAAAAAAATCCTGCGTACTTCCATAGACAATGTATTTTTCAAGATATATTCAACATTTCAAGTGAATCGGTTGAACATTGTCTGAGTTATGTTTCCGGCCAACTTAAAAAATGCAGTTTTGAGATAAACGCTGCACAGCCGCCATTTTGAAATGAATCGCTTAAAAAAAATTATTGTATACAGTCACTGATATGTATGATAAACACTCGTTTTGTAATCACGATTTATTTTGTAGTTTTTCTGAGAAAAAAAATTCCCAAAAAGCCTATTTTTTCGGCCTCTAGAGTGGCCTAACCCCTTAATGATCGAAATATAGCGATTTGTACACTTGCAAGCCCTATTTTGGAGACTTTGGCAGGGTCGAGAAACAACATTTGCTGAAAGTAACCCCGATTTCATGCTGAATTTCAAAGTAACCCCAATTTCATGCTGAAAATTTCATTGAGGGTTACTTTCAGCATTCTACCATTTAGCTTCAGTAAAAAAAAATCAAATTTCCCCGAAAAAAGTGGTGGGTTCTGGCACATTTTACAGGACTAAGTCCAAGTTAAACGTCATCAATTTTGGACCATCGAGGGTCGAGCTTGAATTTTGCAAAGATCGCTGACAGGCTTCGGATTCCGTGAAACTGAATTATTCCAATGAAAAATCGTGCGAATTTCCAAATCGCGCTCGTTTCTCTTGACGCCTTAAAAAAGAAACACGAAGAAATATGTCCTCACCGACAGGTGGATCTGGTGGTGCTGGGAGCCGTATGCGTGGATCGTGCCGGTCACAGGATCGGCAAAGGCGAGGGTTTTGCCGACCTCGAGTTCGCCGTGATGATGAAGATGGGCGCCGTCAGTAGCGCGACGACGATAATAACGACGGTTCACGACTGCCAGGTAGTGGACGATCTGCCGAGCGAGATGTTCGAGAAGTACGACGTGCCGGTTGACATAATCGTCACGCCGACGCGCACGATCGTCGTGAACGAGAGGCTTCGCAGGCCCGACGGTATATTCTGGGAGCTGTTGACCCCGAGGCGCGTAAAGTCGATGCAGATATTGCAGGAGTTGCGACGGAGGGACGAGGAGTCCGAAGGCGGCAAGGAGATCGCGTTGAAGGAGGAGGATCCGATCGAGGCGAGGCGTGGTTACGAGGGTCGTTGGTTCCGCAGGACCAAAAGCAAGAGGCGCACGGAGCGGCCCCTCGCCGAAGTCGCGCCTAATGCGGACAACGAGAAGAAGGATCGTCCGCGCGAGACCGCCGGCTCTCGTTTGCCAAGGAGACGCAAATTGCGCGAACGCAAGAGCACCGAGGGCGATCGCGAAAACTCCCTTAAGGTACGAATATAGTTGGAAAGTTCAACTCTTAAGGTAATCCTATCGCTTCACTCTATTGATACCACTGATCATACTTGAGACTTGTACAATTCATATTTATAACATATGCAAAAAAAAATAGTTTGTAATAACTAAAATTTTCCATGTGTAAATTGTTGAATGAATGTTCACATCTAATTAGAAAAATGAAAAAAAAAATAGTTATTCCAACAATTCGCGCAGTATTTCTAGGTTTGATATGGGGCAACATTGGTTTCATCTCTGTCTCTTTTTACTCAACCAGGCGAGTTTAACCTCCATGCTTTTCAACGTTGATCTGTCAAAACAATGTCAGGTGCGGGAAATATAAAGCATTGCATTCGGGCCACGACTGGTAAAAAGCGTGGGAAATTTGTGTCGGCGAAATATGTCGGTGAAAAATGAAATATGTGGGGAAATTCGAATGAGTGAGATGAGGTTAGGTCTACAGTCAGCTGTTGCCTTGTTGTCGCGTCTCTTTATCGTAGCAAGTGGTAATAAAACCAATACCGGAAGTTCCAATTAAATTTGATATTACATAAAAATTAGGCCAATAAGCATAATATTGTCTAAGAGCATTGGATTACTACAAGTGTTAAGTATGTGGGAATCTGACGGATTCCCACTATTATATACACTTTTGTAGCGACCGGAAATTGGGTTTTTGCATATCGTATCGGAATTCGTTCACAAAAATACCCAACTTTAATATTGTTTTCTCCGTAATTAGGTCGATAAGCGACCCTGAAATTTTACAGAGACGATTATTAATATATTTAGTAAAGCTCAAAAAAATGAAAATCCTATGGCTTGTAGCCTGGCGATAGGATTACCTAAGAAAGCGTGGTGATGTATGCGTGTCCGGGGGGGGGCTTAAAATGAGTTTCCCTGATAGGCCATGGGGGTAACAAGATTGAAAAGGTTAGGAACCGCTGTCTTATCTACCACTTTCTCATGGAAATATTTTTTCTGGGTTATCGAATTTTTTCTTCAATCGAAAATTAATAATAATAACTCGTTGAATCGTGAGTTTTTACAAAATCTTTGTTACAAGTTAAAATTGAGACCCAACGCTACAAAAATAAGAGAATAAAATATCGATTTTCCGAAATCTTTCTACGCATCAAGAAAACTTGATTCTCAACCCAAAAGACCCCTTAACGTTCCGATTAGTAAACTTTCTACGTTCCAGCGCGACAACAATCACGCGAAGGAGAACAGCGACGGCCGGAACGAGGTGTCGGAGTCGCGCGAGAAGCCACGCAGACGGAAGTCCGTGCGGCCTCGAATCCGCTCGAACATCGACTTCTCCCTTAAGCTTTCCAACATAAAGTCGGACGTGCGGGTACGCCACTTGAAGAACGCTCTCCTCGAGCGTGGAGTGCGCGCGAGCGACATCACGTGGCACGGTCAGCGGGGCTACTGTTATCTGCATTTCGGCAAATTGCGCAACAAGGACACCGAGCCCGATCAACCGATACAGGTGGACTCGATCGTGGCGAACTTGCAGAAGCTCAAGCTCGGGGAGAACGTCGGCGAAGAGCCCGAGGATGACGAGAACGAGTACATCGTCGTCGAACCCGCGAAGCCCGTCACCAGAATCGAAATTACCGACGTCACGGCCGTTTAGTCGCGACGAAAAAAATCTTTAATTCTCTCTCTCTTCTCCCTCTCTCTCTCTCTTCTCGCCTAAAAAGAGAAGTAAAAGCTCGCGGATGCGCTCACACGAGTAAAAAAAAGCGCACAATTCGTCGCGTCATTTAAATTATCGATACCCGTGCTGTCCGGTGCAAAAAAACCCTAAAAGCAAAACTAACAAAGTTGAACGGAAAACAATGCAGAAAAAAGCTGCGTTCGACTAGTCCACGAGCATGATAATCAGCATGTTTTCAAAACATATCTTATTTTTCGACTCATCAAGTAGTGATTTTGAAAAAATTCGACAAACAAATAAGAACAGCTGCAATAAGAAAAAACAAGATAAAAACAAATGAAAAAAGAATACTCCGTCGCTATAACGCGCAAATTTGCACCGCGATCTAACCGGAACTGCGCGATGTATAATTGTGAATGGAAGGGAATAACGTAACGATAACTTCGATAATCATTGTTCCGCGGTGCTTGTGATTTATAAATATTAAAAAAAAATACATATATATATGTTACAGTTAAAGCACGGGTTCAGTTCAAACGCGTTTTCCAGAATATAAACTAGAATTTACCGATAAATTTGAATGTTAGTTAAAATTCGTTTTAACCAGCCAAAACTATTTCTGCCGAACCGAATGAGGTAAAACTATTTCCAAATGAGGTCAAAGCCGAATAGAACTCAAACAAACCAATACAAAACTAATTAAAGTTTATCGCTCACACGTGGCACTAAAGAAATATTCATATTTGTTGTTTGGGTTTGTTGGGGTTTAGAACGGTCATTGAGAAAGAGTTTTAATGTATTAAAACTGTTGTCTATTACAATGTATCCCTTAGAACTAGTTTTAATTAAGATTCGAATTTATTTATCAGTAAGTTTTAGTTTTTCGCTACGAAGAACTAGTTGCAAAGAAGGCGTTCTGTCACAACTCATTTTTACCAGGTAAAGCGCGTTTAAACTGAAAATAGGTTTGAACTGTGAAAAAAATATATAGAAATAGCCATATATATATATATATATATATATATATATATTAAATGGCCACCGAGATAGCGGGGCTGCGTCCCGAGATTTTAGCCACCCCGTGGCTTTCGATGACTATAAAAAAGAAAAAGTGAAAACTAAAAAAGAAAATTGCGTATAATTGTACGAGTTCATGTATAGGCGCGCGCGTTGCCGCTTTTTGTTTCGTTCTTATTCGCGAAATGATCGCAACGCGGGCCGGCGAGTAACGCGCACACGCTCTCGGGAATAACGAACGCAATGTGCCGATTTCTCGTCAATAACGATATAGTGAGAAACTTGTTCATATTTTTCCGAAGAGATATTTTCACACGGCTTTGTCCCCCCTTGCCCCCTCTCTTTACCTTTGTCCCGTAATAACGCGAGAGATATAACGTTGGTTCGAAACCGATAGAGAACGAAAAGAAAATGCAAAAAAACAGAATAAATATATATATGAGAGAAAACGATGATAGTAAGAGATGGATTATATTTTGATGCTTCGAGGCCGAGCACTGCGGGCTTCCATGTTTTTTGTAAACCTCGAACGCGGCCATTACTGACAAAAGAAAAAGGAACAAAAAACAGAGCCAGAACTACAAACGATAGGGCATAACTCGAATAATAGTAATAACAATAATAATAATAATATACGAATCAGCCGTTTTGTAGCGTGCGATCGAACGGCTATACTTTGTGATATTAACGTATGTAATTTGTTACGTTTATTCTTAACCTTTTTTTTTCTTCGCTGATTTTTTCAATTTTTTTTCAATTTTCCTCTTCGCTTAAGTCGCAACGACGAACAACATTCTTTTTTTTCTCCAGAGATTAATGAATTAATTTTGCGCATGATCGAATCCACGATTGCGATACGAGACGTATACGATTAGGTTTTTTTCTTTATTGCGTGATCAAGGTGACACGATTCGGGAGGAATGTTCGGTGTGTTGTGAAAAATTCGACGAATTGTGATTATTATTTTTGTCACCATTCACATCTCCGCGGTTTTATATTGTAATTGAAGCATAATTAATACAATGAAACGATTGAAATAAAAGAGCAGACAATTGAAATGACGATGAAAAACATCGCTCACATATTTTTCTATCTTTTTTCGTTTTTTTCTTTGTAATCTTTACAAAGCGCGCATTTTTGTAGTTGAGGAGAGTCGAGAAACGAATAAAATATAAAAATTCGATGAAAAACAATGCTTATAAGCGTGTGACCGACTTGTGAATTTTTTGGCCAAATCTTAGATTTAAGCGGCGAGATGCCTTGGGCAGCCGAAAATAAGCGAATTCCAAGATTTTTTTTGCGTCGAAAGTATTTATTCTACGTAATTGAAATGTTATGTACATATATCTTAAAATTGTCTAAAAGCGTCTGGCGCATTTATCTCAGACATCGGAGCCACGAAATTTTAGATTTCTAAGACCCAAACCTTCTATGTGAACCTAAAAAATCCAAAG
Source organism: Ophion slaviceki (assembly GCA_944452715.1). Classification (NCBI taxonomy): domain Eukaryota; kingdom Metazoa; phylum Arthropoda; class Insecta; order Hymenoptera; family Ichneumonidae; genus Ophion; species Ophion slaviceki. The sequence goes on along the minus strand of OX101794.1, from coordinate 8,912,655 downwards.
AAAAATGAAAATAGGAAGAATGGTACGTGTTTGAAAAATGTATTTTTCTTGAATTTTTTTCCGATAGTATTTGTTAATTAAAAAAAGTAGTTTTTTTTTAAATATAATTTTTCAAGAAACTCGGTTCACGTAGAGGGGTATTATGTTAGCTGAAAGTGTGCAGTTTCAAAATGAACGATCGATGATAGCTTCTGAGTTATCTTGTACGAGGTTGACGAAAAAGTAGTTTTCAGGAAAACGCATTTAAGGGGAAGATACCTTTAGGCGAGGAACAAATTTGCCGATTTTCATGATTTTTTTTAAAAGAAAATATTTCTCCACCATCTTTGAGCCGTAGGGTATGTTTTATTACTATTTTCGCCTGTTACGTGGTATTCAATTGATTTTTTTAAATGGCTGATGTATGGCACGGTCTTCTAAACTGCATTTTCAAAACTGGAGTGACGTATGGCGAAAAAACTAATCGATCGAATATGATGACATTTGGTATAAATCTTTGTAACCTTATTGTCTAAAACATGATCCTAAATATTTTTGAAAATTAACAAAAAGTATTTTTTTAACTGTTAAATGTAGCCATTTTTTCGGAAAATTCAATCGGATGTTGTCACGTCTTCTGACAATATCCGCCGCAACCCGTTTAGAGTACCGTGCCATACCTCCGTGCTTCGTAACGATTGATAAGAAAAAATACCATGTAACAGCCATAAAAAGTAATAAAACATACCCTAAGTATAAAAAATTGTGGAGAAATCTTTCCTTTAAGGGAAGGGTAGGGGTTTCAGCGTGAAAAAAAAAAACACTTTTTTGCGAATTTTCTTCATCTATATGGATAGAGTAAATTTATTGAAACCTTTTGTACATTGTTAAGTGTCATTTCAAGAACATTCCGTGAAATTTGTACGCGAAAATATCCACAAACAAGCCGGTAACAAAGCTTTTCCAAGAACGCCTTTGGAAAAACACGATATGCGGTGTTCCCTGTATCTGAGCTAGAAATTATCTGAAATCAAGTCCCATTAAAATTTAGTCAAAGTATCACCAAATCCTCCCCCAACGGTCTTTGATATTTTTTTTTCATTTCTAAATTTTTAGTGGTCATGTAAAGTGAAAAGTTCACGAAAAATTCCGCCATTTGGGGGGGGGGGCCCCTCAGTGTAAAAAAAATCTCAAATAAACCGTTGGGGGGAGGTATTTTATATGTAGAAAGTGTGTACCAAGTTTGAAATAAATCGGTCACGTAGTTTTTAAATGGCAGTGAACACGGACTTTGAAAAAGTGCTTTCGAGAAAACCGCAGCACCGGCTTGTTTGTGGATATTTTCGCGTACAAATTTCACGGGATGTTCTTGAAATGACACTTAACGATGTATAAAAGGTTTCAATAAATTCACTCTATCCATATAGATGAAAAAAATTCGCAATAAAGTGTTTTTTTTTCATGGTGAAACCCCTACCCTCCCCTTAAAAAAATCATAAAAATCCGCATTTTTTTCCTCGCGTAAAGGTATCTCCCCCCTTAAAGTGTCAGGACTCAAAAATTTTGTGATTAAATAAAGCTAAATGATATATAGATAACAAAGTAGTGTCTCACCTTCCTCGTGGAGTTCAGTTTCGGCCAAAAGCCCTTCAAGTTTTAAAGAGATCTCGCCCGTAATAATTTTGAATTTGGGGAAGATCGATTCCCGGTAAAAATGGCGTGGAGTTTTTTTTCGAACGAAATTAAAATTATAAAATTATTTTCTTTCAGAAAATAATTTTATTTAAGAAAATAATCCAACGAGGGAATAATTTTCCCTCGTTCGACATGAATTTGTTGACTTTATTACGAATAAATATGAATTAATTTATTTTATCGATTTTTCAAATAGGCGTAAGGCGCAAGCCACACAGAAGAGACGTCGGATAAGGACGAGGCGAAGACGCGGCGCCCTTTCATTGTACGTCCATACAAAATGCATAGAAACGTCGGAATGCAAAATATACAGAAGCGACGGGGCGCGGGCACGACGCTTCGTCGTCTGCGCCCTTTTGCAAAATACACACAGGCGACGATGCGCGGACGGGGAACGGACGCAACGGGGCTGCGGCAGGGCGCAGAAGCACGCATAGGGAGGAACCCACTGTACAATTTTCGAAAAATCGTTTTTTTGCAAAAAACTATTAAAAAACCCTTTGAACCTTCAGAAATATAAAGCTATTATCTTTGAGAAAAAAGTTACCAAATAAAAATAGTTTTATTCTCTACCAAAGGGTGGCATTAGATTATGAAAAAAAATCACCAGCTGTAGCATCCATCATTCATCTCAAATATCAAACACGTTTTTCTCAAAATCATGTTTTTGAAATCGGCACGCAGCAGAACTCGAACAATTTTGCTGTCCCGCTGAAACGCAAAAACGCGTCAACTTGAATTTTGATTCCCCTTCAAAATGATACCTGTTTTATTAATTTTCATACAACCCTCTTAAGCGTGGGGTGAAAAACGGCAAATGGAGGGGTGGTTTATCCCTTAATTATAGTTCTGACGAATACTCTTGTAGTGGATTTTTCATCGCTTAATATTAGAGGGATTTTCGATTTTGTTTCATTCAGATCGGTGGACTGCTTGTGGGAGAAACTTTGAGGGGTGGTTTCATCCCCTAACACCGTTTTTCTGCCGATACAAAAAAAATCATGTTTAATAGTTTGCAATGTTTTACCACATATATGAGTTTCAACGAAACCGAAAGCGGATACTTCAATGATGTTTCTCGTCAGAGGGGTAGTTACCCCTTAAGACGAATGTAATCATTTTGAAATACGATAAAACATTAAATTGTAGCTTATAGAAATATTTAAAATCAGCGGATACACTTTAAACAAAGAAAAAACGACCATGATAAATAAATTTATGTTAGGGGTAGTTTACCCCCTTAAATTTGCTATGCCGCCAAAACGCAAAAACCCGTCAACTTTAATTTTAATTCTCCTTCAAAATGATACCTGTTTTATTTATTTGCATACAACCCTCTTAAGTGTGGGGTGAAAAAAGGCAAATTGATGAGTGGTTTACCCCCTAATTTAATTTTTTCTTAACATTTTCATAGTGGATTTTTCATCGCTTTTCATTAGAAGAATTTTCGTTTTTGTTTAATTCAGATCGGTGGATTGCTTCTGGGTTAAACTGCAAAATCACCCCTCGATAGGACTTTCTTTGAGGGGCGGTTTCCCCCCTTAAATCTGTTTTTCCGCAGATGAAAAAAAAATACGTGTCTCGAAGTTTTCGATGCTCTATCACATATATGAGTTTCAACAAAATCGGAGGCGGACACCTGAGGAATGTTCCTTGTCAGTGAAAATTTAGCCTTGAATCGGCGTAGACTTTCCAGTTTCCCTGTGCCCCCCGCGCAAGCGCGCTAGGGAAGGGAAACTCCGGCTGTGGGTAACACTTCGGGCAGGGGTCTCTCAGGAACCGGAAATAGCGAAGTGGAAGGTCCGAAGCGAAAGCGATGGGATGATAAAATCTCGCGAGGGCGTAAAGCCGCTTTACACATGGCTAAATACAGTGCACTAAATAAAGAAGACTGCATTTAGACAAGTGTAAAGATACTTAGACTGCTAGACACACTAATTAGACAACTAGAGTCGTCACTTCCACTCTAAGGCTCGAAGTTCGCGTCTATACTGAGGTTAGCAAGCTAATTAGACCAAGTGTGAAGAGCAAGCTCTGAATACCCCCCCACTTGTGTCTAAACTAAGTGCACTGAATTTAGCCATGTGTAAAGCGGCTTGTACGAAGGAACATGTAAAAAAATACTAAGAGGATAATTGATGCGCACGGCCTTACACACAGGTCTTGAAACGACGTATTTGATAGGCTGCGAGTGGGCCGCTTAGTGTCCAATTTTTTTTTCTTATCGTAGCCGCCGTGTGTCTTTGCGATCGGGGAGTGTCATGACACTAACCTAAACCGATCATAAAATGTTTCGTCGTACAAGGGTATGTGCGTATAACAGTTGAAAGTCGTTACGCGTATGAAAAAAAGTTGGATATGTCTAAATAACTGTTATTGACAATTTAATTCAGTAACAATCCAGAACTTTCGGGTTTTGAATGCGCCGCGTAACAATTCGGCTCAACTACCATCGCAACACAAAGAATATATCAATCATTTTTATCGTAGTCGCTTGAGTTTTGCACGCGGTTGATAAAAATTTGGTTATATTTTCAAGCATGTGTGTATTAATTGGTTAATTTCAGCATACAAATGCATGCTTTTACGTTTACTTTTCTGTGTAATGGATATTTATTACAAGACAGAAACAAGAACCCGTCTGCCGAGACATTGCAGTCTAAAGTGCATGCGCTGTATGCGAGGGAGACATGATATTGCAGTCTTCTTCGCACACGACACCCCCTTTCCTATGCGCATCATGCGGCCGAACATTGAAGCAAAAACCGGACGCTAATTGAACGATCCCCCACTACCGTCGTTTCAAGACCTGTATGTAAGACCGTGCTGATGAGGAACGATTGATACCGCGTCAATACCCCGATCATCAATCTAATAAGAGCTGAATGACCTCGAGGTTTCGGGCTCAATTCTCACAAGTTTCGTACGCGTCACGGCCAGTGGAGTATCACACAGCGCTTTATTGACATCGAGAGTTACATAAAAGTATCAGTTTCATTTATTTTTTCTTCTTTTTAATGTCTTCTCCGCGGAAAAGCGTTCGAGTGCGGTAGAAAAGAAAATGCCCTTTCATTTCCGACCCCTTCTCTCTCTCTCTCTCTCTTTCTCTTTTTTGGTATATTGTTTTAATTACAAGAGCAAGTGCGTGCACTCGCGTCGCGTGTACTCTGAAAGTTAGCGGTGCTAGTTTATTGTGTAAGGCGTGATCCTCGTCGTCGTCTTCGGTTTCGAACGAATATTCTTTGTACGCGTTAAATGGTCTAGGGATCCGACGATCCTGTACTTGGTCCGATCATCGGCTACGACGTTTATACCGAGGCACTGTGACATATTTTTTCCTCATTCTCTCTCTCTCTCTCCTCTTTTGTTTTGCTGCAGACCGACGGATGTTTCGAGGAGCTGTGCGCCCGATTGTTACGCCGTATACGATAAAAACGACCCGAGAACGGTTCGAGAGCTCAATTTGCTCCCTTTGAGAATCTTTTTTTGGATTTCGAGGTACCGTTTAAGATTTCGCCCGGATAAAAATAGCTTCGTAAATTTCCGCCCACTTTTGTTTTAACCTTTTTCTCGTTTTTTAGTGAGGCTACGCGAACTACTCCACTCGTTTAGCCTGCATCGGTTGAGCTAAACGCGATAAAATTCAGTAAAAATTACGACCTCCCCCGACCTCTCCCATCGCATGCCCAGCCAAAAATTTCGATCAGAACGAAGTAAAAAAGTTAACGAATCGTTCAACAAACAACTGTTCAACAAATAATCGATTGAAAAAAAAAACATTCCGCATCCACGATGAAATAATTGATTTTCCCAAACACACGTGAACTGTTTCAGACTTTTTTCTGGAAGAAAGTGCTTGCGAAGGATGTTTGGGTGTACCGATTGTCCGTTGAACGATTGTTTGTTTAGATTTGTCATTGACCTTTGGGCAATCGCTCGAAGGTGGTGACTTCGAGGTCTGATTTTTTCGGATTTTCCTCGCGGTTTGTACCGGAGCTCTGCTCGATTTAAACTTTTGGCTGACAGAGTGTCGATACGTCCTTGATCTCCTCGTCGAGTCGGGATTCGCAGAAAGAGAGCGCAAAAATGTCGTGGATCGATTTAGGACGTGGAAGGCTCGGGACTAGCGTCGATGTAGTCGATCTCCGATGACGAGGTGGCGCTCCTTCGTCGATCCGGTCTCGGGCTTGCGCCGATTCTTGCTTTCACGTTAGCCGAGGAGATGCTCAAGCGACTGCCCGGCCTCGCGTGTTGCTTTTGCCTTTGATGCTTCATTCTGCAATGGGGGTGTAGAGCACTTTGGTCAAATGAATGCCAATCATATTTATCATATACCGTCGCTTCCTCAAACTTTACATCTCTGTCGCCAATAATTTGAAAAAAAAAAATAAAAAAAAATAATTCCCCGATACTCCAATGACAATTTATCGCGACCGCGTGACTTCACCTCAGCCTCTCTTCAGCACTCATCATGGCAGTGTTGAGTTCCTCCTCCCACTGTTTTTCCTTTCTCTCGCGCTCCATTCTCTCCATTTCGCGCTCGCGATTGTAGACTCTGTATTCCGGTATGTAGGCGAGCCTCGTGGCATCCGTTGTCGCCAGACCACCACCGTTTCCGGTGTTCCCCGTCGTTGGATCCTGCTCGACTTGGGGATGTTGCAGGTCGCTCGCTCGGAGCGATCTGCATATCGGAAGAAAAAAAACACATCATTCACTCACCATTTCATTGTAACTGAAAGTAATTAAATTCGAAATAGTTCTTATTTTGTCTTTAAAAAATGAGACACGAATATTTACGGGTATTATTGTTATTGTTAATTTTTTCGTTATTGGTGCTTGCATTGCTGCTGTTCATATTATCATTTTATAAAAATGTCCTCATACTTATTCTTTCCATTTGCATTTCATATATTTTTCGGTAATTGTTATTATTTCTACTTTATTTGTGACTTATATTATTACTACTATTATTTTTATTATTATCATTATTTTAGAACATTTTTACACACTTTTTTTCATTCGCATTTGATATATTCTTATTCATATTCTCTTTATTTGTATTTCTAAATTCTCATTCGTTGCTTTGATCATATTATTGTTATTATCATTAATGTTGGATAAAAATTGAGAGAAATCGGAACCTTTGCTTGGCAAGTCGTTTTTTTTTCTTGTGCAGTGGCTTCGTCTCGATGATCATCTCCTCGAGCTCGAAGGTCGGATCGCAATTGAGATGATCTTTGGGCGGTGCGAACAACGGCTTTATCTGCTTCTTCAGTACGCGATCGAAGTCGAGGCGGCTCATTAGGGAGAGTTCCTTGAGCCCGGCGAGCGTCGATACTCGATCCTCGGGCGCTTGAGTCAGAAGTCCGTTCAATAGCTCGCGCATCTCTGCGCTCCAGTGGCCCGGTGTTTCACGCTCGGTCTAACGCGAAAAATCCAGCAGTATAGATGAGATCTGCATTGACTTTTTTCTTTTTATTTTCGCTCTTTCGCGAATTTTTTTTTCTCAACATATATTATGATTACTATATAGTACAGTCGTGCTGTCGCTGAAAAACCCCGGAATCGGAGAAAATTAGAAGAAGGCTAGTTTTATGACAGGTGATTTTGTAGGTGCCGCGGGTGCTAAATCCAAGTTTGCCTAAAAATTGGGGTGTAGGGTTTTTTTTAGGGGGATGAAAGGATATGGGGGTGGATTAATCCCAAACTACAACCCCTACGAGGTCGGCGCCATGAGACAAAATGTGCAGAAAAATACGCGCTTTAGTTTTGTCTTCAGCGCCGAAGTCGTGGAAATTCATTCTGGGGGTGAAAAAGTGGGGTGAAATTTTGAAAAATCAGTTTTAATTCAATAACTCTTTGGAAAAAAATCGTACACTTTTTGTTCAAATGGGAAGTTTGTAGCCCTTGGAAAGACGCGCCGATCGAGTATTTGATCATTACTCTCCGATAATATCTTCACCCCCAAAAAAATGGTTAAAATCCAAAAAAAAAAATTGTTTATTGAATAACTAAAAAATAATCGATTTTTCGGGCATGGTTCAAATGTACGAAATGTAGAGAATAATTTTCTCTATATTTTCGTTTCTATGAACCACCCTTGAATTTTGATTTTCCAACCCCTCTCGGGGGTTGAAAACTCAAAATGAAATGCTGGGAAAACTATTGACCGCACGAATTCGCCGCCGTGGAAGAATTTGTAGCTTGAACCCTCAGCTACATTTTTATCCACAGCGCCAAAATCCTATCTCTTTATTTTCGGTCAAAAGTTTTCCCAGAATTTCATTTTGAATTTCCAACCCCCCGAGAGGGGTTGGAAAATCAAAATTCAAGGGTGGTTCATAGAAACGAAAATATAGAGAAAATTATTCTCTACATTTCATACATTTGAACCATCCCCGAAAAATCGATTGTTTTTGAGTTATTCAATAAACAATTTTTTTGTTGATACTTCAACAATTCTTTTGGGGGTGAAAATATTATTCGAGCGGGATGATCAAATACTCGACCGACGCGTCTTTTCACGGGCTACAATGTTCCAATCTGAACAAAAACTGTATGAATTTTTCCTAAAGAGTTATCGAATGAAAACTGATTTTTCAAAATTTCACCCCACTTTTTCACCCCCAAAATGAACTTCCATGACTTCGGCGCTGTGTACAAAAATAAAACCGGGATTTTTCTGAACATTTTGTCTCCCGGCGCCGAACTCGTGGGGGTTGTCGTTTGACATTAAACAACCCCCATCGCCTTTCATCCCCTAAAAAAAAATCCTACACCCCGATTTTTAGGCAAGCTTGGATTTAGCACCCGCGGCACCTACAAAATCACCTGTCAAAAAACTAGCCTTCTATTTTTGTTCCAATTCCAATATACAGCACGACTGTACTAATAATTATATTGACAAAAAAATATATGGGTCATTCCATGTCAAATCGACAAATTTTTTACCTGACCCCCTTTGATTTCGCTGAAAATTTTCTATCTTTTTCTACCCCCCGAAAGTTATTTTTCAGAATTTTTTCAAATTTTTTTTCCCGACTCAAAAAAAGTTATGAATTTTTGAAAAAAACCGCTCTTTTATTTTTAAATTGCCAGAACTTTTTCAAAAATTGACCGTTTGGGAACTTTTTTTTTTCAAAATTTTTGTTTTTAAATGTAGTTTTCGAAAAAAAATATGAAAAAATTTTCAGAATCCCAGATATATGAAATATTTTAGTTTTTTTGAAAAAACCGTAATTTTCTCAAAGTCCGACCGTTTTTTTTTTTTTTATTTTGCTCTAAAAATACTTCAACTAATTCTGCAATGATCCCCGTTAATCAAAAGATGTGACGACAATCGCTTCTAATTTTTTTTCTTGATTATAAAAAAAATTTTGTTGAATTTTTGCTGATTTTATATAACTTTGTTATGAAATTTTTTTTATTTCCTCGTGAAACCTCAAAAGTTAAAAAATAAAATTTTATTGGAGAATTTCAAGTGATTATCGTCCAAGAAATTATTTAAAAAAAAAAAATAATTTTTTTCTCTCATTGACGTTATTTTTTTACTCTTATGGACGTTTTTTTTTGGTACTGAAATATGACAACTTAACGTCATTTTGGTACTGAAACATGACAAAATAACGTCAATGAGAGAAAAAAATTATTTTTTTTTTTTAAATAACAATTTCTTGGACGATAATCACTTGAAATTCTCCAATAAAATTTTATTTTTCAACTTTTGAGGTTTCACGAGGAAATAAAAAAAAATTTCATAACAAAGTTATATAAAATCAGCAAAAATTCAACAAAAATTTTTTTATAATCAAGAAAAAAAATTAGAAGCGATTGTCGTCACATCTTTTGATTAACGGGGATCATTGCAGAATTAGTTGAAGTATTTTTAGAGCAAAATAAAAAAAAAAAAACGGTCGGACTTTGAGAAAATTACGGTTTTTTCAAAAAAACTAAAATATTTCATATATCTGGGATTCTGAAAATTTTTTCATATTTTTTTTCGAAAACTACATTTAAAAACAAAAATTTTGAAAAAAAAAAGTTCCCAAACGGTCAATTTTTGAAAAAGTTCTGGCAATTTAAAAATAAAAGAGCGGTTTTTTTCAAAAATTCATAACTTTTTTTGAGTCGGGAAAAAAAATTTGAAAAAATTCTGAAAAATAACTTTCGGGGGGTAGAAAAAGATAGAAAATTTTCAGCGAAATCAAAGGGGGTCAGGTAAAAAATGTGTCGATTTGACATGGAATGACCCATATATTGTAAAATATTCTCAAAAATAATTTTCAAAACAGTTGGCGAAATGAACGTCTGATGAAAATAATGATATATGAATACGTTCTTGTAAAGAGAACGAAAATATATCTATGCTTGCCTGTATGATGGCGAGTGCCTCTCTGTGGCTGGTGGCTGCGTGCAACGAATACGGCCGCGAGCCAGCGAGTGTTTCCCACGCGAGAACGCCGAGACTCCACCAATCAACGGGATATCCGTAGCCCTGGATATCGTACTCCTCGCACGAGCACATGTAAATCTCCGGAGCTGGTCAGACCCCAATAATTATTCATACATGTCCATATTGCATCGAACTATCCTGCTAATTACCATACATCTGTAAACTTATAACGTAATTAACGTTGGGAAATTATCAGTATCGTTAGGGACAATTATTTTGACGATTGTTCATCTTACATCGATGTCAACAATTTTCATCAAAATTAAACTAAAAAATGGAAATTTCGAATACGATTTTGAAAAAAAGTAACAAAAATTGGTCTATAAATGTTACTGCCGCGAAAAAAGAGGTTTTTTGGTAAAACCTTAATTTTTTGCCCATTCCCTTCTTTAAAACTTTCTAATGATTTTTCTCCAACAAGACAGAGAGAGAGAGAGAGGCTGAAAGCGAGTAAGAGAGAGAGAGAGACAGAAAGGGTGATGATATTATGTATAGTGTAAATTGCCTTTTTCATAATTGCCCGCAAGACTTTGAAGAGGAAGAAGTTGGAAGGCAATAGCGCGCGATTATAGTCGAGGTAGATAGTAGTATGTAGTAGCGAACCGAGAGTTTGTCCCTTCACCTATGTATGGCTTTGTTCCCGACATCGATGTTGCCAGATGTTCGCCCTCAAGCACCGTTGCGATATTGAAATCCGTCACGTGGGCGTGCCCTGCAATATATTCCACCCAATTCGAACAATAATCAATCCAATTATTGGACGCTTTTTCTATTTATTGCTAGCGTTGTGTTTGCCACTGCTCATTTGCATATGTATATACGTATATTTACTTTTCCCCTAACCATGTGCTAAGACATAATAAATGAATATTTCATTAATAATAATAATAATAATAATATGATCAAATATTTGAATTTTATTATTTTTTATTTTAACGATATCTTGATTAATTCCTGAGTTCCAATGTGTACCCTTGCGGGTTTTTGGGCATAACCCTTCCCAATTGAATGCTTTTCTACCACTCCCTACCCGCACTTCGCTAATTTAACCTAACTTCCGTTGCCTCCACAGCCGTCTTAAACTACACTATACCGCGTTGACCGATATTCTTCTGATTCTCTGTTGCAGAGACCAGGTCCAGTCGGAATGTACATAAATTTAGATTCTATTCAACGATCCTAGCATGTTGCTAGTTTTGTACGACCTTTGGACCATCCAGAATGTACCCTAGAAATTCCGACCATTCTGTGATGTTTCGCGGCCGCCAAAATTAAAAAATAAATAACAGTGTTTTAATTTTATTTTCTTTGGAATGGGTTTTATAAATAAAAAAAATGCTTCCGATAAAAGTTGTGCGGCACAACGTCATCTACAAAATAAGTCCTATACAAAAATCACGTAGGATTGTTAGTTTAACGCTAAATCACCAATAAACGACGATTTTTCTTGTTGTATGTACTTCGGTTATTAAGGCGTAACACCACTATAGCATTTTCCAAAAATTGGCTCCAGAGCTGCTTTGAACCATTTAGAACAAGGGGGAAAAGGTTTGGTACCTGTGAAACAACGGTCTGCAGGCCCGTGTGGGTCTGCGGTGGTAGTGGCTGGCCCGTGTGCGAGACGTTGACCGTTATTCTCGGAACACAATTTTTCAAAACGGCACGCAGCATAACTCCAACAATTTTCATTCTATTGACTACAAATTTTGAGCGCATCTTTAAAATAACATTCAGAAGACAAATACGTAGGGGATTTTCCATGAGTTAATTATAACATTAGTTATTAACAAATTATTGTCCTTTTTTCTGTCGAAAATTGAGTTTTTACTTGAAATGCTTGCCAATTACACAAAAATGCATATTTTCAAAATCCTCTACGTATTTCTCTAGCTATACTCATGTAAATTAATAGATTTTTTTATATCTTTTTCCAAATTCAAATTTGCGTCAGTTATATTGCGTGCCACACGAAATGGCTCCAGCGTCACCGTTTTGTATAATTTTTTAATATAAGCTTTTTGTTCACTTGAAGATATGACTAATAACATCCTTGAATGTTATTGTCCTCTTGTCCTTCCACCAAAAAAAAATCACGAAAAATCACTTAGTTTTAGTCGTTTACAGTGATGTAAGCCCCTAATGAACGTAATGACCTGAAACTCATACGTCCAAGGACTGCCCTAGCCTACGTCACCTAGAAGAATCTATCCCCAAGAGATATTTTTCAATTTTATCCAGCCATGTCATATAGTTTAGCAATGACAACCGATTTCCGTGTACCCGGCGTTTGCTTATAGCAACTGATCCACAATGCTGACAGAGGGCAAAAAAATCGTCGTGGTAGTTTTCAGCGCGTACATTCATGATTTACCTCGAAAACGTAACAAAAAACACTCGTCTTTCAAGGACGAGTGTTATTATAAGGATTTTAGCTGATACACAAATTTGCCTAACTAGTTGAATTTCGTGAAATTCAAGTTCGTGAACATTCCTGATAGTTTTAGGCATTGCATTAATTCAATATGATACAAACCCGTTGGAGGGTTTCTCTCGTTGCAGATTTTAATTTGATTCGATCGCCCGCGCGTGGAATAGCAAACGATGTTGTCAGTGCGGCCGGGTGGCATGGTGGAGGTACCGTACCTCGCGCGGCTTAGTTAACACGGGAAATACATTTAGACAGGAAAAAAATAAGCAATATTGAGGGATTTTTTAAACTAAGAAATAATTGTCTTGCAATTGTCAAACTTTAGGTATACTTTAATAGTATATTTATAAATATACTTATAAGTATACTTATAAGTGTACAAAACAATTTTTAAAAATTAATTCATCATCACAATGGCGGAGCTGTGGCGGAGTGTTACAGCAAGGTCGCCGCGGGAGTTGCGAATCGGCGTGCAGTCTAGCTTCCCGTAGACTTTGATTTGTAAAAAAGTTCAAACATTTTTTCAGTTAGAACACGTGTAGTTTTTATGTGACGGTAATTAAAATGAAGAAAATGCAAATTTAAGAAAATGGCATGCATTTACAAAAAAAAACATTTCACGCAACATGTCTCTAAAATCTGGATTAAAGAAGTAGTTTTTGCCCAATTAAAAAAAAAAAAATTCCGTCAAGTAGAAGGTACCAATATTTCTACCGAGTTTCAACTCAATCGGCTTAATAGTTTTCGAGTAATCCAGCACGCCAATTTCGATAATGCAGTTTTGAGAAAAACGCGTTTGAAGTTTTTCGAATATCGCTTTGAAACTTTGGGAAAATATTATTCTACATATATATAATAATGTAGGTGGAAGATAAATAAATAAATAAATAAAGAAGGAGAAAGGATGGCAAGTGAAGGTAAAAAGACTCGCGGTAGTACGGGAATACAAGTACCTGGGAGTGTGGTCCTCGACAGGAAACATCTTTGAGAAACACATCAGACCAGAAAGGCGATTAATGCGGCATGGGGAATCGCAAAAAGGGCAAGGATAGAAGACCTGAGGGAAAGACTGCGTATAACAGACAATAGCGAGGAGTGGACTGTTATACGGAGTCGAGGTGTGGGGGTGGAAAAGAAGAGAACGGATAGAAAGGATGCAGGCAACATACACCAAAATGGCGATGGGACTAAGGAACAATATGGACTATATGTGGAAAATGGCAGCAGGGTACAAGGGAATAGGGATAATCATGAAGATACGGGCGGCGGATTATATAGGTACCATCATGGGAATGGAAGAGGAGAGGTGGCCCAAGAAATGCTGGAAGGAAGAGGCGAGAGGGATGATAAGCGGAAACGCGACGAAATGGGGAAGCGAAATGGAAGAGGCCACGAATCAGGCGGGTGAGGGGCAAATAGGAGACACACTAAGGAGAAGCAACAGGAGGGAGTGGAAAACGAAGGCAGGGAGAGCGGCGCAAAACTCGTCGGATCAAGAAATGCAAAGAAATTGGGAAAAAATCGACAAATCAGGGTTTTGCGTTGAATATAAAGACAGGAAGGCAGAAGTGGGGATGGAGGAGTATTGGAGGAGCTATTGGAGGAAAGGAACAATGCGGGGGGAAATTCGAGAATCTTGGGCAAGGATGAGGTGTGGGAGTTCAGGGAAGCAGAAAAAAAGGATTCAAGGATACGGATTGAAGAATGTGCAACAGGAACGATGAAACACTGAAGCACATAGGGGAATGCGAGGAGGCAAAGGCGCAAATGGACGAAGAGGGGAAAAAGAAATATCAGCGGGATGGAGCAAAGCTCTAAAAGGAAAGGAAATAGTGAAAAAAACTCTGCCAGGTGGTCAGGGAATTTTATGAGATAGGGAAAAATAAGGGGGAGAAGACTGGGAGGGAAGTTTAGAAAGGAAAGTGAAGGAGAAATGTAAATAATAGAAATATTGTAAAAAAAAGAATACATATTGTAAAAAGAGAAACAGACAGGAGGTTGTAAACGCCCGCAAGGGTGTGAAAGAATAAATGTGAACGAATAAATCCTACTCCTATATCCTGTCCTATAATCCTATCACAAAAAATCACGAAAATAACCTTTTTTAGCGTCTAAAGTGAGAAGACCCCTTAAGAGTAGTATAAGAGAGAACTACGTAACCGCTGTAAATTGATGTAATATTCTTAAGCCCGAGAGGCAAGAATGGCTAAATAAATCTGTCTATCCAATGTCGTCATAAAAAAAACTGAAACAAACGCAGATATAGAACGTAGGATATGAGAATTTTATCGATGATAAGATGAAAATAATAATTATAATTACATATACACATATCACATTATTATTCTTGTCTTATCACAAATAAAATTTCGCTGTTGTTATGAACAAAAACCCAAAAAATGCACATAATGAGCGTGGATTTATATAAGAATTTTATCGATGAAAAAAAGAATAATTATTTTTATCCATTTTTTATTTACTTTCGCCGTTCTTGCTATGCTGGGCTTTAGAATAATTTACATTTACATCACATCTTGCCACTCATCCGATGGCAAATACATTAGGAATGATATTGATATATAATTTTTATTCTTATATCATAAATAAAATGGCACGGTTATCGTAGACAAAACCCCAAACAAAAACACGTTTAGAGCGTAGAATTATAGAAGAATTTTATCGGTGATAAAATGAAATGAGAATTATCTTGTTAAATAATGTTATTCAATGATTTTGTTGAAATACTTTTTTAAAAAATTCATCACTAATGTTATTGAATAATAAAATTTTATCTCATTACATAATTTTATTTAACAACAACATTTTATTCTATTAATTCGTATTTTATAATAATACAATGTTATTTTTTAGAGGGTGAGATGCAGTCAGAATTTTCAAAAAATCGATTTTTTTATTTACATTTTTTTTAGGTATGATGTTTCGAAAATATTCCCTGAAAATTTCAAGTCAATCCGATGAATAGTTTCCGGGATATCCCACAATTAGTGAAAGGGCGTCGGGTCCCCATGGCAGGTAGCGGCGGACAAACGCGCAAACGATAATACCGGGGAAGGCAGAATGCTTCGAAGACAACAACAAATTTATATTTTGGAAGCTTCCACATCGGCAGAAGCCCTATTGTACGGGCCAGGAATTAATGATTCGATGTAAGTAATTTTTTCATTAGTATTTCTATACATAAATCAAGTGTAAAATTGGAAAACTCCTTCAGAAATTTTCAAAAATATATTACTCAATAACTATGAACTTTAGCAAAATTTTATAAAGAATACTTTCGTTTTAAAATTGCCCAAAATATTGAAAAAAATAATTCGTCCCGAAAAACTTTAATTTTTTGAAAGTTGTTTTAACAATTGGCTATAAACAATTGAATGCTCGACTTTTCGGCAAAAAATAGTGATATTCGGATTCAGCGGATCAAAGTACATAAAAAAAGTTTAGCTTCATCCATCGAGCTCAAAATTTTACGAACTTATAATACCGTATCCACATCGAAAAACTTTAAACGCGTTTTTCTCGAAACTATGTTTCTTTCACATCGGTGACCACTATAATTCAAAAACCACTCGATGGATTTCGACGAAATTTGGTGTGCTTATTGATAGCATTAAAAACTAGTCCTTAATCGAAGGATTTTAATTTTTGTTGAAAATTTATTTTTTTTAACAATAAGCGAGCGATTTTTTGGTTGAAAATCGAGTTATCTGTCGGAAGCCGCCATTTTGTTAATTTTTGTAAAAAAAAAAGTTTCGATTAAGGGGTGAGATGCAGTCAGAGTTTTAAAAAAATCGATTTTTTAAACATTTTCTTGAAGTGTGATGTTTCGAAAATATTCCCTGAATTTTTCAAGTTAATCCGATGAATAGTTTCCGAGATATCCCACAATTAGTGAAGGGGTGTCCCCATGACAGGTAGCGAAGGATTTTCATTTTTGTTAAAAATTTATATTTTTTTTAACAATAAACAAGCGATTTTTTGGTCGAAACCGAAAGTTATCTGTCGGAAGCCGCCATTTTGTTAATTAAAAAAAGCTTCGATTAAGGACTAGATTTATTA
Source organism: Ophion slaviceki (assembly GCA_944452715.1). Classification (NCBI taxonomy): domain Eukaryota; kingdom Metazoa; phylum Arthropoda; class Insecta; order Hymenoptera; family Ichneumonidae; genus Ophion; species Ophion slaviceki. Next base: position 8,896,024 of record OX101794.1, on the reverse strand, counting down.
TTAAACTAATGATTTTTTTTTTTTTTTAATTTCAGATTATCCAGTAAAATGTTATGATGGTCACCGCAAAGCACTACATGCCGAAGAGGATCCACAAAGATGTCGATATTTTTATAAATAATCAATATTTTTTTGAAGATTCGTACAAGTCAAGTTGAAATATAACATAAAAAGTATGTGTAACCACTTTTGTAAAACAAACTTAATTACCATAAAAAAATCATTGAAAATGCTCGTTTTTTCACGCCTCTGACTGCATCTCACCCCTTAAATAATTCGACGAAATAATACAATTTTATTTTATTGAATAATTTTTTTACATCTTAATTCTTATTTTATTTTAAGAAATACAATTCTTACATAATGCTACGTTTTATATGCGTGTACATACATCCACACACGTGCATAAACACATAAAATAGAGGAAATGTTTACATCTGTACACACACTCGTTCAGAAATAGCGGTAAAATTGCAGAGCATGTACAATGACGCATCGTCTAATGCATCACAGGACCAGAGCTGCATCATATGCGGAAATGGGGTGGGGATAACACATACGCGCACACGTCACACACGCGCTGCCAAACTCGCGGAGTTTCGTGTTTGCATTATGCGGCCGACGGATGAGCGCGCCTGTGGATACAGCGAGGCGAGTGCGATCGCGCGTAGTACGCGATGAATATTCGCTGGACGCACCGAGGAGGCGCTCGCGACCCTATCTAACTAATGCAGAAGCCATTTCAATCGTCAAACAAGCCTCGGGCCACTCGACGAAAGGAGAAGAAAAATGGGAGAGAAAAAGGAAAAAGAATAAGCCGAGAGTAAATAATGGGAGGACCGAGCGAGAGAGAATAAGAAGCGGAGGGCTACGAAAACTCCTTCGGAGCCCTCGTTCGATAATACCCCTGTTTTTTCCCGTCACGATTCACCCGGCCCTTGCTGGCATTGCTGCGGGAAAGAAAAACATTTTTTTTTCGTCCCAAGAGCTTTGTGCCACGAAAGCTTTTCTTGGCGCCCTCAGAGGAAACCCAGGCAATCCCAAACTACGGACAAGGAGCATTGATAACTGTTAAGGGATCATCGCAGTAACATTCTCGGAAAATCGATTTTTTTGCATTATCCTGTAGTATAGATGGTTACCAACATGCTGTCCATATAGTTATATAAACGTAGGTACGTAATTTATATGACAATTCGGCACTCGAAATTTCAAACCCGTTTTTCTCAAAATGTCGTTTTTCAAAACGGTGTACACTCTCAAAGGAAGAGTTTTCAAGCAATCCGTCTCAAATTTTGACACAACGTTCTTCACGCCGTTCTTTAGCTTTTTTGGAAATCTTCATATTTTTTTTAAACGAAATATTGTCGAAAGGATCGGCTAAATTCAAGACTTTTTTACAAACCGCCGCCATGTTTTCCAATTTTTATTTTTCAAAAACGTCCATAGCGAGATAGAGGCTTTCATACTGATTAATAGTCTTCTAACAAATTTTGTTTTAGACAATGTTTACGGCCACAACCGTGTACACCGTGAGGAGTTTCTTTTCGAAGACATTTTCGATCGTTCAAAGAATTTAAAAAAATAAAAATAAACGTTAAAAAAATATTTTCTGTTTTTCATGAGAGCTTTGATTTGACATAAAAAAATCAGACTGATGAGCGTATTTCAAACATCGAAAAAAAAATCGTGTCAATCAGTTATTTTTCGACCCGTTACACTGTAATGATCCCTTACTTACTATTGATACGGCCTAATTTTAAACTTTCAACAAAAACTCGGCGATATTCGTAATTGGTGAAAAATGTTCCCATTGGATTTAAACCGATTTCTAAAACGGTTTAAAAGTAGGAAAAAAAATTCCGTCCCTTTTGGCCACTTTTCCGGAATCGCCAAAGTCGCGAAATTTCAAACAGCCGTAGCGTCGGTTCTATTTGGGTTACACAAATTTGACAAAGGCTTTTTGGAAAGAATTTTGATAGAAAATGCCGTTGGATTCATCGCGATATCTCAATCAGTTTTCTCGGAAATTACATTCGAAAAATTCACAAAAATCGATGGTCCGACTGAAATTCCGCCGAAAATCGAAAAATTATCGGAGCTGAATGAATCAAACGGCGTATTAAATATCAAGCGATAACGAAGAAAATGAGCACAGAGTGGTGTTCCAAATCCAAATAGAGAACAAATGATCAACGATTCAGTGGAGACACTTTTTTTGGCCCAGATGAGAAAAGATATTTGGATTTATAATATTTGTTTATAAGTCCTTATCGATGTAAATATCCTCTGACTCCCAAATTCATTATTACTTTTCTCAAAAACCAACTCAAACCCAAGTCATTTTGAGCTTTCGACGGAAACTCGGTGATATCCGCAACCGGAGAAAATTGTTCCATCAGATAGACCCTCGACCGGGATTAAAAGTCGAAAAAAAATCGATATCCCCATCGACTGAAGCTCAAACGCCCCCTCCCCCGCATCCACTCACATCCAGTCATTTTCCACGAACGTCACTTTCCGACATATTGCCACATTCCGAACGTGCACTTCCATCGAAATTGCGAAGGAAAAAAAATCAAATAGAACAATCTTCCATTAAAAACGAAGCTTTGCCTCTAGGAGGAAGCGAGATGAGTATCGACGCCCCTCTCGGAACTCTATATTCGTAGTGCTACAATGTAAATAAACCTGCCGGTTCGGGCATACCGTGGTTCCGCGTAGAGAGTGCGACTAATGAAAAAGAAAAAAATACGGCGAATTTATGTGACGGCCGTGCGCCGTTTCGAACGAGCAGAGTCGAGAGAACGTGCATACCCAAAGTCCCCAGGCTCTGATTAGTGTCCTATGAAACCAAAGACAGGATTCCCTAGGCTCTGGTTACAAATAAACAAAAAAAAATCGCTAAACTCCGGTTACAAATGCCAAAACCAAATTCCCAAGGCTACGGCGAGCAAATTGAACCAAATTTCCCAGGCGTTGACCAGAAGATAAAAACAAATTCCCTAGGCTCTGGCTACAAATGCAAAAACCAAATTCCCAAAGCTTTGGCGAGCAGATTAAACCAAATTCCCTTGGCTTCACGTTGAAGATAAAAACAAGTTCACTAGTCTCTGGTTAAAAGGTAGAAAAATAAAACAATTTCCTTGGGCTCTGGTTACAAATCCCAAAAACAAGTTTCTTGGACTCAGGTTACAAACACTAGAACAAATTCCCGAGGTTCTAGTTATAAATACCAAACAGTTTCCGTAAGATATGGTTACAAATACCAAATTCCCTAGGATCTGCTTGCAAATTACTCAGGCCCCAGTCACAAACCCAGACAAAACAAACTCCCTAGGTTCCGATTACGAACCTAACACAAATTCCATAGGCTTTGGTTAAAGGCCCGAAACAAAATTCTCCAGATTCTGCTTGCACGCACCGTGGAGAGAAAATATTTTTTCCCGGAATAATTCGCTCACGCGAGTTGAGCCGCTGGCGCTTTTACGTCCTTTCGAACTTTATGTTCTTTTTTTCTTCTTTTCCGCGAAAAAGGAGTTGCGAACGAGCAGACCGAACGCGATGAATTTTTTTACCGAGTTTCGTACGTCGAAAGGGCGCGCAGTTTGGCCCTCGTCTCTCACGTGCCGATGTTGCGTCCGAGGTCGATAACGACGACGATACACACATGCGGGCGATGTGCTCACGAGTATTGTTTCGTGCGCGCCCTCGCTTCACGGCCAAAACTTTTTCGTTCGACCTCGTCGTTGTTTCCCTCGTTCCTCAGAGCAGAATTCTTTTCGCCCCTCTTTCTACATACTTTCCGTTTTGTTTGTTTTTGCGCGCTATTTCGCTCGGGAGAAGGTGCCAATCTGTGTACTATGAGGGTATGGTACTGGTAGAATGCATAGTGCGGTACGGGGCACAGTATGTTGTACATAGTTTAGTGTTTAGTGCATAGCGCTATATACTACAGTCGAACCTCGATATAACGAATCTCAAGGGAAGTTCGTTATATTGAGGTTTCGTTATACCGAAGTCATGGTCCTCAAAATGTTCTTTAAAAAAAATATATTAGTATTATAAATATGGGAATATTTTTTAAAGAAAGAAAGGTTTAAAGTAGAGCATTATTTACGAGCAATTAGCAATTAGAGCATAATGTGTACGATTATGTCGTTGTATCAAGATTTCGGGTGTCTATCGGAAAGGTATGGATCGTTCGTTGTATCAAGGATGCAAATGACGCGTTAACGTCATTTATTCCAATTGTTTTTCATGTCTTTACGATGGCAAGTTTTGGAACAAATAAGTCACATTTGCGGCATGTTACGCTCCCCTGTTTCCCGGCAAAGGAATCGGCCGCGGAAAAGCATCGCTCGCTAGACCAAGTGTACGCCGACAATGCTCCATCCGATACAAAATGCAAAGAGTTCGCTGCTGTCAAAGTCGCTATTTCACTATGGACAACAACACTCAGAAAAAAGATTTATTAAGGACAAAGAATTTTGTCTCCCGGCGAATAAGTTTTCTTATTCGTATGTCGGCCTACTACGATTGTATTAACAGCTAAGAACATTTTTTATTTAACTTTATGTTTAAGATTTACTAAGAATTTTTCTTAACATCTAATACGATATATAAGTTAGAAGAAATAGGTCTTTTATGTCCGACAAATAGAGTTTTTCTTAACATCTAATAGGATTCTTCATAATCCCCCAGCTGGTTTTCTTCGAGGAATTGTGTCATTTCGTCCGTCATTATTTTTTCACTTGATCGTTTTTTTCTCACTTAATATTCTTACTTACACTCAAATCATTCCTCACTGTCGAGATTCTCACTTCCGAAACACAACACTGACACTTGTGCCAAAAGCATTGGCATAGGAAGAAGCTACATGGTAAGCGTATGCGTGAGCTACATCTGACGAGCGGCCTGCTGTCGGGCCCGTCGCGTTGAAGGGCAAAGTGCGCATGCGCGCATTAGTATCATAGTCGCGAAATAAGAGGTTTTCGTGATTGGAAAGTAGTATTTATTTGATTTGAGGAAATATTTATTCAAATTTTCTATTTTAAATATGGCTTTTAATTGATGTGAAAAATCGGCACGTAAAGAAACATATTTAGTGACGCCGAATAAATTCTGTAGTTACAATCACATAAAAACTGTCTCCATACGAGTAAACGTTTATTAATTTCTAAGAAATTATGTTCTAATGTGCCAATTTATTGAAACATAATAAATCTTTTTTCTGAGTGAAGGAGCGCGAGTAACCACCTCAAAGAGAGCTGTCGTGCATTACGAGCTGCTGAAAGCGTCGGAAAGCATCACTGGGGATCGTCATCGATTGCAACTGATGCGTTTGAAGCGAGCTCTGCACGAGAAGAGACTGGAATGGGAGAATCCCCGTGACAAGTTGATTTTGCAGCACGACAACGCCAAGTCGCGTATCGCTCGACCGGTCGAGCAGTACTTGGAAGTAGTGAACTGGGAAATCCTAGGCCATCCGCCATATTCCCCAGACATCACTTGCTCCGATTACCATTTGTTCCGGTCGATGCAGCCTGCTCTTAGGGCTCAGAACTTCACTTCGTACGAAGGAGTCGACGAATGGCTGAATGGACGATATTCCGTGCAGAAATGTGACAGAAGATCGCTAAATCGTTTTCTACAGCTTTCCCTCTATGTTTGGAAATTACAATCTTCTGGCCGGGATAGATTGCGAGCAAGTACATCTTCACGTGTCGCCCCGGTCAGAACATTGTCACGTCCAGAAAAGTGGGGCCTGTCTTTAAGCACTGTCTAAAGCTACTTTGCTTTTCACCTCATCAAAGATATTTATAATTGATTAGGATGGAACTAATACATTTTTTGTAGTTCTGTTCCAGTCACCGTTAAATCATCCATTTCATCAATGATAAATCGACGAGGACAAAAATGGTTATCATGAATACCGGGATTACAATGACTAATGATTTGATCATAACGAATAGCCATATTATTTAATGAGGCAAAAAAGTAAAGCAGGTGATTCGTGGTTTTTGAACGCCCTGTCGCCATGTTGGAAAATATCAATGTTCTGGCCGGGAAGACATTGCCTGAATATTACTGGAGGACCATGGCCTGATATTATTTAGGGAAGGCCGATCAGGGGCAGAACTTTTTTCCAACTAAAATTTCTACGCGGGATCATACGCAGCCACCTAGGATATACACCATGTAATACAAAATGCACAGCGTCTAGTGATGAGCAATCAACATATAACGTATAGTATTATAGTATCTCGAAGTCGTGTCTCGAGGGAGAGACGTGAACGAATTACTTTTCCAAAAGTCTCGCCGTATTCGGGGCTCGAGACATCCCCCCAGCCTCGGGGGCTTTACGTCAGTAGCGCACGTTCTATCGTAGCTTCCGATTCGCCAGCGGAAAAGCCAACGCGTACGAGAAAACAGAGTAGCGGGCGGCCCGGGGGATGTGCGAGTAATAATAGACGATCGTCGGAAAATTCATCGCGTTGGTAGTCCCGAGATTACAATGGCTCGAGTATATTATACTTTCTCCTCGTAATCGTTCCGTTATTATTGCGGTATAATGATAATAACCGTGGCATGCGAAAGCGGCGATAACACTACCCGAGTCGAAATTTTTAGCCTCCTCTGAATCCTCGCAGGACCCATTTCTTTTGTAATACATAAGCCGCCAGCCTCCGTTGAACCTACGAAACCTCATGTGTCGAGTTCAGTGCCATGAAGAGACCTCCTCTTGGCCCAAGGTAGCCTCTGCTAGACCTCCCAAACCTTCTGTCGACCCCCAGTTTCGGTGAAACGTGCAGAGCACAGGCCTCCTTAACCTGCTTTCAATCTCAAACTGTTGCCTCGACCCCACCTAACCTGCTTTCGGCCCAAATTCGATATCTCCTCCATCATCATTCCATTGTGACCTGATCGGTAACCCGTTCGATGACGAAAATAATACGAAATTAATAAAAATACATCGTCCCCTTATCAAATTAATAGTCCAATATTAATATGCGAAAACAATCAAATTTGCTCAATATCGATTTATTATTATTTTATAGGCAATTGATAAAAGAATGCTTGTGTATACAGTCTTACTCCAATTCTATCGGATTAATAGGCATTTTCCTGTGAGAAAAAATCTCACAGGAAAATTCTTTAAAAAATGCCAGTCTATCCAGTATAAGCTTACGCGACGTTTTTCGTTCTTGACATTTCTTCTTAAGCCCTCTAGTTCTTGAGTTACATTGCATTATCTAGAATTAGTCTTTTTAGCAAAAAATGAAATAACATTGCGAAAAAAATCGTACTAAACTTTATAAAAAACGCAAATGAAGTTCCTGCTACCCCGTTTAAGTTCATCATGGATAAACGTAACAATTTTTTTTCCATAAGTCATGCGTTCAATTCTTGATGGTCGAAAAAAAGCCGAAAATCAGTCACGCATAAAAGTGCGTACCGGGTCGAAAAGAAAATGATAAAAAATATTTCAGAAAAGCAACATACAGCTGAATTTATTCCCGTCAAAACGCCGTTCGGTAAATTTGGTTATCTTTTTTTTACGAAGCTATGTGACTTTTAGTGCAGCAAGAAATATCGACTGGTGTATCCAAACATTTAAGCGACGGTATATATTATATAATACTTTATATATATATATAATACTCGAAATATGTGGGTGCGTTAATATATTCGAATATACACTACCAGTCAAAAGTATTCGGACACTTCAGATAACTGCAAAACTTAATATCACTTTGGATCATTGCAAACTTATGGTAGAATAATAATTATTTTACGAAGATACTATAAAGCTCTGTGAAATTACTTAATCATATAGATCTTTATAGTATCTTCGTGAAATAATAAATGAAATGAATTATATTACTCTAACATTATTTGGCAATTATCCAGCGATCAAAAGTTTTGCGATTATGTGGAGTGTCCGAAAACTTTTAGCTGGCAGTGTATATCTAAATAACATATAATGTTGATTTCTATATGGAACGATAGGGTGTTAATTATAGTCTATTTCATGTTCTGAAGGATTGAAATTGTCGGTTTAGAATTCAACCTCATTCGATTTTTTCTTTTTGTTTTTGTTCGTTTTGTTTTTTTTTGCTTATTCAATAATGAGTTGATAAATGGCGACGGCCGATTACCGTCGATTTCAAATAAGATGTTTGATTTTTCCTTGTTTTCATTTTTAGCACGTCGAAAATTAAAAAAATATTTCCACGTGTATGTATGAAGCATATTTTTATTTTTTCCCGCTAAATATTATGATATTAACTAACCGCGTCTATTTGATTTTTTTTAAATTTGTATTAACTAGATTTTTCATAGAACCAAATTTTTCCTATTGCATTCCATTATTAAAATGATTGATTTTAAAAATGTTTATTTATAGAAAATCAATCTATTTAATACCGTCCAATAACTACATATTTTATTTGATCCTAATAAATCTGTGATTCGGTTTCATCAGTTTAACATTTTCATCTGTTCAAAAAAACAATTTAGTCAAGTTCACTGAATGGATCTAGTTATTTTTTTTAATTTACCTTAAATAGAATATTTGTAGAGTTAAGCATTTTTCTATTTGATTGAACTAATGGTCCATCTTTATTGCAACACTCATATCAAGGGGGCGGGGGGCAGTGAAGGTGGAGAGAGAGGAATTCACTACCCCCCGCCTATTTTATATATATATATATATATATAATTCCTCTCTCTCCACCTTCACTACCCCCCGCCCCTTTGATATGAGTGTTACAATAAAGATGGACCATTAGTTCAATCAAATAGAAAAATGCTTAACTCTACAAATATTTTATTTAAGGTAAATTAAAAAAAAATAACTAGATCCATTCAGTGAACTTGACTAAATTGTTTTTTTGAACAGATGAAAATGTTAAACTGATGAAACCGAATCACAGATTTATTAGAATCAAATAAAATATGTAGTTATTGGACTATATTAAATAGATTGATTTTCTATAAATAAACATATACATACACACACACACACACACACACACACACACACACACACACGCGCGCGCGCGCGCGTGTGTGTGTGTCTGTGTGTTTGAAAAATCTATAGCTTATGTGATACAACAAATAGTTGGAGGTATTCATTTGGTCTCTTATGCCATATCAGCGACCAAAATGTTATAAGCATTCGGTAGCATAGGGGCAGCGGCGCGTAGTTATGAGTAGGTAGGACTAGGTTCAAATCGCATATAGGGCAAATATTTTCTTCGAAAAAAATCATTTCCAAAGGCCAGGGAATGACGAATTACGATGAAAAATCCTTGTAGTAAAGCTCTCAAATAATGCGTTCATTTTATTTTTGATTTATGAAATATTTTTTGCATATAGTACTCTAAGCTTTACAGTGTACATTGTAAGCAAATGAAGATTAATTTGAATCTCATCTTTATTAACATATATAAATATATTTGAAAGAAATATGATCGTAGTAGGCTGGGAGACAAGGAAAAAAACCTATTTTATTTAAATAGATTCTATATCTATTAATTTTTTTGTTTAGCCGTGTACAGTAGGCCGAAAGGGGGGGCAGTAGGTTCTGCGGGAGCGCACGAAGTAGGCCCACCTGAGGTTCCGTAGGTTCAATTGTGACCCTCCCTGACCTCCTTTGAGTCAAAAAGTCTACTTTCTGCCATGCCGGAAGTTCATCGGAGGCTCTAACGCATGGTACTTTCAAACATTGTACCCTCCTTTAGATACCCAATAACCCGCTCACGCCGATTTCTGCTCGCCTTCATTTTGTGGGTTGAACGCGGCTCGAAAATTTCGACTCGGGTAATTAGAACAAGTTTCCAAGTTTTGTCGCGAATTTGTTCGTTTTTCTTCTCAGAGTGACAAATTTTATCGACATAAATAATAACAGAGTACCGATATTTTTGAACGAAAAAGAAAGCATTTTTGGGATTTTGTACTCTCGTGTTTTTAGCCCGTTTTTTTTTCTCGATTATTCGAAATGAGGAAAAAATTACCATTTTCGTCCAGCAGAATATTATCCGGTTTGATGTCCCTGTGAAGGATCCTGTGGCTCCGGAGATAATCGAGGGCCAGCGCAATCTCGGCCACGTAGATGGCAACACTCTCCTCGGTGAAGACGACTTGCTGCTGTATGTGATATCGCAGATCACCCCCGAGCAAGAGATCCGAAACCATGAACAGATCCTCCTCGTCTGAAAAGTCGATAATAATGAATATAACAATAACGACAACAATAACGCGTGCAAACGATTTTTTTAACGTGCCGTACCGAAAGTCTTGTTATAGATTTATAGATATTAGAGTATTGAAAATTATAATTTTCTTGTTAAGGCGTCTGGCCACCCTGAAATTGTTTTTTATTTTTTTTCACAATAAACCTTGAATTGTTACGAGCAATTTAAGCCGTGGTTGGCATTGAAAATCGCAAAATTGTCGAAGTTACAGGTATTTTTCGGTAGGAAGGTCGACCGCGCGGTTCGATCAGTGTATACGTAAAGTGTGTTTCGTAAAGCACAGGAGAAGCACGCCATGTAGATCTTCTCGAAAAGAGGCCCAGGATGCTCAATCAACTGCCGAAGGGGACATGTACGGACCAGGAATAGCTGATTGAAGGTAGGACTCACAAAAACCGCACCGTCAGCTGAAGAGCCGCACATTTACTTTCTTTTGCGATTATCTCGAAACTACATTTTTCGAAATGGCCTCAAGTAAATCTCGTAAACTATCGGTCGATTGCTGTGAAATTTGTACACAATACTTTTAGATACATTATCTAAAAGGTGACGTAGGATTTTTGAGATGACTTGATTGGTTTTTTTCATTAACGTTTTTCCTTGTGAAATTTCGGTGAAAAATATACATTTTTCTAGCTCAGCACACTTTCCCTAATGGTCGATAAAAAATATCGCTACGTAGCGACATTTTTTATTTATAGCGATACTATCCACTTTTTTATCCACTTTTATTTTCTATTATTTTTTTTATCCACTTTTATTTTCTATTATAGCGATACCATCCACAAATAAGCTAATTTTTTTCAGATGCAACATGACGATGATACACCTGCAGTAACATAGACGCGTGTCGTGCATTTTTTTTATACTTTGAACTAAAATTTGTTTGAGGAATTCTTAAGGGGTTACGTGAGTTCGAAAATAAAAAAAAATCCATTAATTTTTTTTTTATTATCTAATAGTACAATGTGTCGAGAATATTCTCTCAAAGTTTTACGTCGATCGAAGTAAAAGTCTGGAAGAGAGAACGTTCAGGAATTCTCCCCGTTGGTAAAGACCGGCCGGGAACGACGCGTGTAATCGTATTTTTCTCAAAACACTATTTTTTAAGTCGGTGGACACGATTTCTCAAAAACGAATGCACTGATCTTATTGCAATTTTGCACACTTCTTCAAAATAGCATTGACTAGTGATGGAGCGAAGGTTTTTTTCGATTACAACTAATTTTCACAAGGCTATACGTAGTGTAAATTGTACCAAAAATTGAACTATTTTGCATACAACTCTGCCAAAAATTCAAATTTCAATTTGTTTAAAAATCGTTCGTTCAATCACGAGATATACTTATCTGCTAACAGATAAAATTTAGTTTTTTAATTTCAGATAAAACTATCATGAATTATCCTGACCACCACGAGGACACTTTTTTGAGGCGTCTCCGGAAACCAGGGCCCACCTGCTGAATATCCCAAACTTTTTGATGAATTTTTAAAAAATATTGTTCAAATGTCGCTCTTTTATGTGCTTAACATTTTAAATAAAACAATTCATATATTATATTTTTTTTAAATAGAGAAAATATGATTTTTTTTGTCTCGAAACCCACGTAACTCCTTAAAGCCGTTTCTTAACTTGTGTTAAAAAATAAAAATATTTCGTTGCATACTTTCGAGTTTATGGATTAAAAAAAATATATACCCCTTTTCCGAGCGGCCAGGTTGGCCAGACGCCTTAAGTAATACACGAACACAGATTATAACGAATCAAAATGAAAGTCAGATATGTGTACGAATTATCTTTTAATTTATCATAATCTTTTTTGTATTTTGTTCAAAGGGCAACTTAAATTTATTGAGAACAAACAAAATCTTTATGACTTTCTAAAAATATTTGTACACAATTAAGCAGTTTTTTTTGTTCTGTAATATATTATAATATCTATTATGATTATTATAACCTGATATTATTTTGTTATTTGTCACTGCTTCTTATTTTATGATTATTTTACTACTGCTCCTTCTTTATTTTATGATTTTTTATTGATAATTCATTATGATTATTATTTATTACGACTTTTTACTTATGATATTTAGGTCTCAATTAATACCTGAGTTCCAAGGTACATACCCTTGCGGGTTTTTACGTATTACCCTTCCCATTTGAACCCTTTCCTATCCGTCCCTGCCCGCACGTCGCTGCTTAAGACAGCTGTGGACGCAACGTAAGTTAGGTTAAATTATTAACGTAACTTCCGTTGCGGGAAACTGTGGAAAACCGATACCGGTATACACAGCCCTATATTTTCTGATTCTCTGGTGCACAGACTTTAAGGCGTTACCCCCACTTGTGGCGCAAAAAAAGGCCTTTTTCATGAATTTTTTTAAAGAAAACTACAAAACTTTTTTAATCGATCAATATACCATCTTAAAGAACACATCTTGAAGAACTTTCAGTAAATTTTTTATCGAAAAATATTACATTGTTTAGTGGCAAATGGCCGTCAATGAAATAATGTTTTTATATACACGGTTTGCGATGACCAACATTGCGGCGAAGCGGATCATCTGAAAAAAAATGCGGATGGATTTAGTCAAATATAAGTATAAACTAGTCTTTAATCGAAGGATTTTAAAAAATATTCATTTTTCACAAAATGGCGGACAGTCAAAGTTAATGGTTCGATTTTAACGAAAAAAACGGCCATTTTTTTCGAAAAAAAAATCGGACGCTTAAAGACTACATTTATGTATGAAATAAGCCTGCAAAATTTCAAGAAGATCGGCTCATTAGTGTTCGAGTAATCTTGGTCACCGACTTCAGAAATGCCATTTTTAGAAAAACGCGTTTAAAGTTTCAATTTCAGTTTACACGACGAAAATATTTTTTTTTGTAAACTTACATAGAGTCATCTATTCCGGGCCCATACAGAAGTGTGGGCCCGGATACTTATACTTAAAAAAAATGCAATAAAAAAAATCGATTTTTTCAAAATCGCTAGTGGGGGTAACCCCTTTAACTCAAGTTTCTACATAAAAGTTTCACAAGTATTGGCCTTCCGCTCATTGGTTGATGCGGAAGCTAGTGCACGGCAAAACGGTCACCCCTCCAAGTATTGACCGTGCGCAATGCTGCTTAACTCAGAGTACCACTGAAACCGAACCCCGACCCAGTGCCGGTCTTTTTATTTATTTATTTAATTTTTTAAAAAGTTTTTGAAGCGCATGGCAAAACTGCGGAACACCTATACCGATACAGCCAGTCCCAAGTTCGCCTCCCAGCCATGGAACTAGTCGCCTTTTGCCGAGAAAATGTCACTTCGGCCGGGCCGAGACCTCCATGACGTACAGTAAAACGGGGTTACATTGACATCAAGGCAACATCAGGCTTTGTCGCTTGAAGCGGCCCGATCGTCGCGAACGAGAACTTCCAATAAATCTTGCACCTCTCGCCCACGACAACGTATTCGATATTTCCTGGTAAACAAGGCCGTACTGGCTCTCAGTCAGTCCCATAAGAGTGCCATAGATGGCAATACAAAACCCTCAGGGCTGCGTTGTGGCGATGGATATAGCCGGAGACTGCATATACCGGGCCGACAGATGCATTAGTGTCTCCACCGGTTGTTGCATGCACGACACAAAATAGTTGGCAAAGGCTGACCTATAAGGCGACTGCGATAGACCAGGTTGTTGATAGCTCCATTTTGGCAGGCGCAGATAAACCCGTCGGTCTCGGACATCAGCCCAGCTGACCGCAAGAAAGACAAGGTCAGCCGAGCGGACAGCCCTTGCTCCTCAATGTGTTGAAAAAACACACCATATATGGGTCTGCCCCCTTGCTGCTGAGTCAGGACAGTCTGCTTGGCAGCCCCGATTGCCCGACGACGTCGGGACTTGGGCAACCGTGCGAAGAAGTCTTTTAGGAGGAGAAATGCCCCCCATGAAGCTCATGCTGGTGCACGATCTCCAGGAGCGAGTCTGAGCCGAGCTCGTTATTACGTCGCTTGCTTTTTCGAGGACAATGTGGTCATGAAGACACTCCAATCCTAAAAGCCCCCGCCGCTCTGACGCAGCATATACAGGCGCGGGGTGGAAGATCGAGGGTGCAGACACCGCAGACTCCGGACTTATTATTATTATTATACATTACTACTTTTTATTATTTTGAATATTCCAATACTGCTTTTATTACATTTATTATAATATAATAAAATCAGCAGTAAAAGGAGCGCTGTAAAATGAAAACGTTGAAATACGTGCTCCTATTTCAATTTAAGAAAATCGTATCTAATGTAATGAAGTATAACTTTACAAGCGTATTACGTTACGTTCGCCGCTAGCTACGGTGCTCACATTTATATATATATATATATATATATATATATATATATATATATATATATATATATATATATATATATATATATATATATATATATATATATATATATATATATATATATATGTTTCGTTAAGATCGTGTGTGTGTATATACAGGGTGTATCATAACTACTAGTTTTCCGTCGGTGAGTAAACAATGGCACATTAGTTTCGGCGTCCAAGCGAGAGCAGGCGCGGGTTCGAATCGACGTTCGCGCAAGTGGATTCAAATCCATTAATTTTTATTGAATTGAAATTGAAGTTGAAAGTTCAAACTTTCAATTCCGAATGTTCAAATTTGAATTTTGACCCTCATCCGATCACCCAAATGAAGTATTAAATAATAAATAAAAAGTGTTAGACAATATTGTCCAATGTTTACTCGAAAGATCTAAAGATCAAAGGATCTTTCGAGTAAACAATGGGTAACATTGTTTAACATTTTTTATTTATTATTTAATACCTCATTTAAGCGACTGGATAACGTTGAAAACTCAAAATTCAAAATTCAAAATTGAAAGTTCACATCCACAAACCGGAATGTGGATTTAAATCCGCGCCCACGCTCGCTTGGATGCCGAAATCCCGGTGCCATTGTTTACTCACCGTTGGACTTTACTTGTGGATATCTCGGCCAATTTTTCGTCGCACAACATTAAAGAAAAAAGCGTTTTGCTTGGAAAGGTACACCGTTAAGTTACGCCGTTAAGTTAAGATACACTCTGTATATACACGAAAGAGACATCCGGTATTCGACTCTCTCGTTTCAAACGCAAAACTACCCACGCTAAATCGTATCGTCGAGTTTCGGGACAAAGACGATAGTGACAGAGGGATAAGGAGAAGGGAAACAAGCCGCAGAATAGAGGAAAATACCGAATGAGGCGCGCATTCGGGAATGTCCTGCGAAAATGAATTTCAAGCAAACAGGAGTACAACGTAGAATTTTCCCCTGTAACTGACCTTGAAAACTGAACCATAGATTGACAAGACAGGGATGCTCCAATTTCGAGAGTATCTCGACTTCCCTGGCGACGTTCTTGAGGGCGCCCTTCTCGGCGCACTCACCCTTGTGGACGTACTTCATCGCGTACATGTTTCCGGTACTATCTCGTTTTTGCACGATGCAAACCTGGCCGAGAAAACCGAGTATGAGAGAAAGAAGGGGCGGGAGCGGTTGTCAATAGTTAAAAAATTAAGATTGAAACTAATAAGGTTTCGGTTTGTTTATTTGGGCTCGTTTGCTGTTGTTGAAAGTTGTTTGTTTGGGTCCGTTTGTTTAGACTTGTTCGAGTTTTGTTTTTAGGTTTTGCTCGTTTGGGTTCGTTTGTTTAGGTTGGTTTGCTTGAATTTACTTACTTTTGTTTGGGTTTGCTTGCTCAGGTATGTTTGTTCGTCTGCTTCTTTGGGTTTGTTCAGGCTTGTTTGTGCTCGTTTGTTTAGGCTTGTTCGGGTTTGTTTTTAGGTTTTGCTTAGGTTTGTTTGGATTTGTTTTTAGGTTTTGATCGTTCGGTTTCGTTTGTTTAGGTTGGTTTGCTTGAATTGACTTAGCTTTGTTTGCGTTTGTTTGCTCAAGTAAGTGTGGGTTTGTTTCCGTAGATTGACTTGGTTTCGTTTGTTTAGGTTCGTATCGGTCTGTTAGATTGGGTTCGTTTGGGTTTGCTTGTTCAGTTTATTCTGATGGTTTGTTCGTTCAAGGTTGTTTGGTTTTGCTTGCTCAGGTTTGGGTTTGCTTATTTTGGATATTGAGAGGTGGCCAAAATGAACATAGTTGGTCCAATGTGTTCCCTCTGTGGGCCCTTGAGGCCTCTAAAATTGTAATTCCGCAAATTGAGAGGACTCGCCCAACGATGATTGTATTTGTATGTAACGCGAGTGTCTGGAAACTTTAGGACGTAATAAGCGCGATACTGACAATACGATCGATCGTCGGTGTACCGGTGTACTATATTTTTTCTGTTTTTTCTTTTCGTTGTATGTGTGCACACGATCATTATCGCGGTTGACACGAAGCTTTCGATAAAAAACGATGATTCTCAACGTGACCTGGCTTTTTATTCGTTCCACAATGTTCTTTGTCATATTTATAAGCTTTCGTAATTAATGGAGCGGCCGTTGAAACGCGGATTATTCATGCGGTGAATATTGAATGCCGTCGAGTGGGAAGTCGGATCATTTTTTATGCAGAGCCTTGAGGATGCGGAAAGGAGACTGACAATTATTGTGAATTACGTGTTTTTGAGAAATATTCGCTGAAATATTATTCTTCATATATTCTTCAGAATATTACTCTAGATATATTCTTCTAACTATTATTCTAAATGTTATTATAGATATATTCTTCTAAATGTTATTCTAGATACATTCTTCCAAAAATATTCTTCCAAAATATTCATTCATGATAATGAGACGCTGTAGGTATTTATTTTGAATTCTTACCTTGCCGAAACTGCCCTTGCCGATGGCTCGTAAGATTTGAAAGTGATCGAAATTCACTGCGAAAACGAAGCGTGTAGAAATGTGACATCTTTAATATATCACAGATGGAAATTAGAGTTAGTCAATAGGGTCTCAATTACTTCCTGATTTCCAACGATTACCCTTGCGGGTTTTAACGTATAACCCTTCTCAATTGAACCCTTTCCCATCACTCCCTACCCGCACTTTGCTAATCCAACCTAACGGTTCCGTTGCGTTCACAACCGTCTTAAGCTACACTGTACCACATTTGCCAAGGGTATGGGGAAACTGGAAAATCCGAACCGGTATAGATGGCCCTATATTCTTCTGATTCTCCGGTGACTCTTAACTCAAGCTTCTACACCTATAGTCCAGTCGAAATAGGATTTCACCTCGAATTAATTCCGGGCTTCCATTTTCTTTTTTTATACTTAGGGGGGGGGGGGGGGTGTGGTTGGTAGTATAAATCTCGATTTTCGGGAAAATCCCGCCATCTTGCCGCCATCTTGATTTAAAGAGGGATTTTTTGTTTTTCGAATAACTCGCTTATTTTCAACCTTAGAGTGAAAATGATCATATCAAAAGTTGTGGGAAATGTAATTCCCCACAAGTTTTGTGATTATAATTTTTACCCTAGGATCGATATTTATAGAGTTAGACTGCTAAAAGGGGTAAAAAACGTTTTTTAAAAACTTATCTCGTTTATTATCAAGTTTATTGTAAAAATGGTAATAAATAATCACATAGGAAATTTTATTTCCTTCAACTTTGGTTATTAGCATTTTTACCCTCGGATTAGTATTTTCGGACTTATACTTAATTTAGGGGTGAACTTTTTTTTATGTTCGCAGTTATTTCGTTTATCAAGTTTATCGTAAAAATGGTAATGAATAGTCAGGTAGGGAATTTTATTTTCTTTAATTTTGGTTATTAGCATTTTTACCCTAGGATCAATATTTTCGGACTTATACTTAATTTAGGGGTGAACTTTTTTTATGTTCAGTTATTTCGTTCATTATCAAGTTTATCGTAAAAATGGTAGAATGTAATCGGGTAGGAAATTTTATTTTCTTCAACTTTGGTTAGTACCATTTTTACCCTAGGATCAATATTTTCGGACTTATCCTTAATTTAGGGGTGAACTTTTTATTTATGTTCAATTATTTCGTTTATTATCAAGTTTATCGTAAAAATGATCATGAATAGTCAGGTAGGGAATTTTATTTCCTTCAATGAGGGCCCTCGGTAAAACGAACAAAATTGGCATAGGACAACCTACGTGGGGGCCTACACGGGATTAAAATTGGAGGTACGTATCTTATGGAAGGAAACAACATTAGTATGAATTTGACGTAACTTTCAAGTTAAAAGAACTAATCAGGTGTTAAAATCCACAGGTTTCTACTTGCTGGAATGGCTCTTTGCGACGAGAGAACACAGCTAAAGTCGAAGAAATTTGAATTACGTACGGTTGTCCATCACTATTTTTATAACAAATTCAATAATAAATTGAAGAAAAAATGAAGAAAATTACACCCCTATTTTAATTATAACTCCTAAAATATTGATCCTAGGGTAAAAATGGTACTAACCAAAGTTGAAGAAAATAAAATTTCCTACCCGATTATTTATTACCATTTTTACGATAAACTTGATAATAAACGAAATAACTAAACATAAAAAAAAGTTCATCCCTAAATTCAGTATAAGTCTGAAAATATTGATCCGAGAGTAAAAATGCTAATCACCAAAGTTGAAGGAAATAAAATTGCCCACGTGATTATTTATTACCATTTTTACAATAAACTTGATAATAAACGAGATAATTAACAAAAAAACGTTTTTTACCCCTATTTGCAGTGTAACTCTATAAATATCGATCCTAGGGTAAAAACTATAATCACCAAACTTGTGGGGAATTATATTTCCCACAACTTTTGATATGATTATTTTCACTCTAAGGTTGACAATAAGCGAGTTATTCGAAAAACAAAAAATCCCTCTTTAAATCAAGATGGCGGCAAACGCACCGGGGGGATTTTCCCGAAAACCGAGATTTACACTACCAACCAACCACCCCCCTAAGTATAAAAAAAGAAAATCGAAGCCCGGAATTAATTCCAGGTTAACCGAATTTTAGAGACCTATCTCGACTGGACTACTACGTATCAGAAGTATCGGCCTTCCCCTCGCTGGTTGATGGCGTCAGCCAGTGCACGGCTAAGCGGCCACCGCTCCGATTATTGGCCATGCACAATGTTGCTTAAGGGGTGAGGCCACAAATTTTCAAAAAATCGATTTTTTCTCTCGTAAAAACGGTGCTTTATCATCATAAAAATAAGTTACTATTCGATTTATAGCAAGAATTTTTTTTCACCGACTTTGAGCGTATAACGTAAGCCCACCTCTGGCGCGGCCATAGAGAAAAACTTTAAACGCGTTTTTCTCGAAACAGCTTTTTTCCAATTGGCGTAACAAATAACTTCAACAATTTTCACTCGATTCACTTCAAATTTAACAGTTATTTTCCTAATTGCATTTCGCAGTACGTACGGAATTTCTGATTAATCGAAAACTTTTCATTTTATGAGCAGTTTTATACGAAATTTTTCACTGAAAATTCATTCAAATACCTACAACTTTTGAATAAAACAATATTTTTTTAATTCCGTGCGTACTTGTCGACGTATTCTAATGTAGATTGACGAGAATTTTTGTTTTTTGTTCTAGGTAAAAAATTGTGGATGGTAAATGTCACGCCGCGGAGCGTTAAAAAAAAGATAACAAAAGAAAATATTAGTAGTCGGCCATTTTGTACCTCGAAAAAAAAATATATATTTTCTACCAGTTTAATATTCATACTAAAAAGATGTGTAATTAATTTTATGAGTGAATCACTTTTTCATACGAAAAAAATGGTTAAATTCGCACATGATTTTATACCCGTTACTGTGGCCTAACCCCTTAACTCGAAGTACCGCCAGAGCCGAATCCCGACCACTCACCTACCAGTGTCGGTTGGAAATTAGAGTAATTTAAATAACTTCGCAATTATATGGGATTATGTTGAGAAAATCAACTATTCCGAGTGATTCAAATGACTCGATAAATAAATTTAATTTTGTTCGTGAAGTCACTTAATTAGAGCGATTCAATTACCCCGACCGACATAGGGTGGACGCAACGGAAGTTAGGCTAGATTAGCAAAATGCGGGAAGGGAGTGATAGGAAAGGGTTCAATTGGCAAGTGTTATACGTAAAAACCCGCAAGCGTATACGTTGGAACTCAAGAATTAATTGAGACTCGAACAACTGGAATATTGAATTTTGTTTAAAAAAGGTATTTGATTACAGTAATTCAAATGAATAAATCGATAAATTACATCTTGTGAATAAAATAATTCAATTAGTAATTTATATAACTCATTAAATAAATTGAATTTTGTTAAAAATGTGACTTCATTACAGCAATTTAAATAATCAAATATACACATCGAATTTTGTTAGATTTTATTTGATTACAGTACGTTAAATAAATCAATCAATAAATTGGATGAAGGTCCGAAATGGTCCCCTCTCCGATCGAGCTGAAATTTTACACAGACTTTATTTTTGACATGTTAAGATAAAAGATCCCCTGAAAGGATTTTTGGCGCGTTTGTTTGTGGTGGGGTGCGTGAAACACTAGTATGGGCACCGGTCATCTCGGATGTGCGTGTAGAATAGTGGGGTGCGTAGAATGCTAAAGTGGACGCGACACACCGCGGATGTACATATGGAACCGCATGTGCGTCAAATATTGAGATAGACACTTTTCTACAGTTCATTTTTTTTAGAGGTGCAATAGATTTCTATCTTCTTGGGATTTTTTATATTTTATCGGTTTCCATAGTTTCCAATTTTTTGTTCGTTTTTGTTGAGTTTTCAATTTTTTGGATTTTGTATAATTAAAGAAAAAATATTTTGGATTTTGTTTGTTTACATTTCTTTTGGAATTTGCATGGTACCTCCTTATGATCCTTGATGATAGGCCTAGGCCGCGGTAGCGATGGAACGAGGATTTCTATCGTCCAAACTTGACGAAGATCCACATAAAGCGGAGAGCGCGATAATGTATAAAGGTATAGCCAGAGCCCGTCAGCTATAGATATAGTGGGAGCGCAGTAAGAAAAACAAGTTTCAAAAACCGAAAACTATAGCGCGTCGCCGAAAGTCCTTTCAGGGGAACTCTTAAAATATTAAAATGAAGGTCTGTGCAAAGTTTCAGTCCGATCGGATGGGGCACCCTTTCGGAACTTCACCCAATACATTAAATCTCTTTGAAAAAAGAAGTTAAATCGAGTGCTGTAATGAACTCAATAAATAAATGTAATTTTATTCAAGTTATTAAAATGGAATGATTTAAATATCAAATACATTTGATTTTCTTGAATGAATCTTTCAATCAGAGCAAACCAAATAACTTAATATATAAATATTTATATATACAGTATCGCGATAAATTAGCGGAATTCGAAAATCATATTCCTTTCCGGCAGCACAAATAAAAATTTCATCCGTCTTATGTTCCTTTCACTTTCTCCAGGAGGGAGGAAAATTGCGCAAAATAAGAAAGAAGTAAAAAGTCCACCGGTCAGAAAAAGAAAAGCGTAGAAAGGCGGAAAAAAGTTCACCGAACGCGATCCCAATCGGCACAACAAATAAAAGTTCGCTCACCTTCCTCGCCGGGGGTGGGTGCGCTACGCGCGGATTGGTTGCCACCCATATTGTATATAATTAATGTGTCATCGCTCGAGAGCAGCAGACGGGTGTTCGGCGTCGAGTGTCAGCGGACGAGAAGCGTCGCGAGTCCCGTTGAAACGCGGCGGTCACCCGGCCGCTCGTTACGACGAATTGATCGTACGGCTCGTTGCTCTCGCTCATCTTAACACGCGAGACGGCTTCACGCAATTTTTCCTTCCTCGGACTTCACGCGGAATATTTACACTCTCGCTCCGATTATCATTACCATTATTATTATTCGAATATACGCGCACATAAACACCGTGACGTTCACCTCAAACCGAACGGTTCAGTGTTTACTTGTTTTTTCTATTCGTTTTTTGCTCCCTTCGAGCGCGCAACGTGCCGTGTGTGGCGCCGGTTCGGACACTACGTTGCTCTAGTATCCGCGACAGCCGCGCGCGCTGTGACGAACTATCGCGCGATGCTTCGCTTCTGTGCGGTCGCGCGGCCACACGCGCGAGCTTTTTGGCGTCTGCGTCGTGTCGCCGCCGTGGCCGCCGCCGCTACATCGCGCTCTCAACGTAGCGGGACGCACGCTTTTTCGAAGACTCGCTGAGAGTTGGAGTCGGTTGGGGTATGAAAGGATCCGAAAAGCCTCTGTGTTCAGTGTGGTCGCGAAATTGTGGACGATTAGAGTCTTGAACCGAGTGGCGCTGTTGTCGGTCTGCGCTTTTATAGATATAACGGGTGTCCCATAATGTTACATCTGATTTATCCCGAAAAATACCGCTATCAAGTATTGAGTAAAGTAGAACCTCGATTATCCGGACTAACTGTTGCCGGACATCGTTCGGATACTCAAAAATTCGGATAATCGAAAATATATCTGGGATTTCCGGGAAAATCAACTCGTGTAATATTGGGGGTACCAATAAGTCTCCGCCGTTCGACAAAAGATGGCCCCACCACGACGTTATGGTTGAAATTGTCAGATGTAAAACGTCATATCGTAAGGTTGGACATCTGGCAAGACCATAACCTTGAAATATTAGCGATTTTGTATCAGCATCACATAATTGTTTTCGTGCGAAAATGTCGAGTTTTGAGCCGAATAAGCGTCATTTGCGGGAACTCTTGCGTTTGGCACGAATCTCCCTCCAATAATGTTTCCAATTCCGCGTCTTCGTTTCGGCCTTCTTATTTCCACAAGCAATCGATGCGCCTCAGGTGCAGATTTCTTCAAAATAACGAAGTAAAGAAGAGTTATAAAGTTGCGGCAAATGACGCTTATTCCCACCCAAAAGACTCAAACAAACCCACACACACGCACACCTCCACTACGGATGTTAAAGACTTCACCTCTTCGTGGTACATTCTGGATAGCACTAAAATAGTAAAAAATGGTGGTCTATACGAAAAATTGTGAACGTTATAAAAAAGAAATCCCACAAAAGGTTTTAGTATTGGCGTGAAATTTTTTTCGTAAAAAAAAGTCATTGTCCCATTTGAAAAAACATGTCGGTCGTCTTAACGTCGCCATTTTGAATTTTGGACCAACAAATATTTTTGTCCCCCTTTGAACCCTGAAAGTTTTATTATACTCAATGCTTGATCGGAGCCGTATTTTAGTGGGGGCGCGCCCGAGATATCAAGGCCACCTCCATTTTTCCAAACGAGGTCACTACATTTTTACCGAATTTTATCAAGCAACTAGAAATTAATTCACACATCCAATTTCAAAATGATCGATCAAGATAATTCTGAAAAATTGATAAAAAAAATACCAATGTTTTTATTATTTCTGTACTGACAGAAAAAAATTCCGTCGCAATTCGGTGTTACGAGCTTTTATCTCAGAAAGTACGGATTGTAACGAAAAATGTTGCAAATAAAAGTTGCTTCGTATCAAAAGGGGGGAAAGATGGCAATGTCAATATGTCTTTGGGTATGACCATCAAGCTCCTGTGAAGGTCAACTTGGAATTCTTTCCCTGGAAGCCTTATTTTTTATTGTTTATTCTTGTAGCGTACCTCGAGAGATTTTCAAAACGGTATGGATAAGTATTCTTCTTATCGAGTATTCTAGGCGTACCGCAGTAACGCTGATACCGACGGTATCGTAATTTTCGAGACTCATAACTGCAAAATTTATCGAAAAAAACGTGCCCGTAGTGTTTTGAAAAGCCCTCAAGGTGAGCTACAAGAATCTACAATGAAAAATGAGGCCCCTAGGGAAACATTTCGAAGTTGACCTTCAGATGAGCTTGGCGGTCATACTCAAGGTCAAATCGCCAATGTCATTTTCTTCCCCTTTTAAAATGAAACAACTTTCATTCGAAACGTTTTTCATTAAAATCCGTACTTCCTGAGATATAAGCTTGAAACACTTTGTCCGAGACACCCTGTATATCGGGGACAAATCGACACCAGCGCCGCTCGCCTCTCGAATTATCGTTTAGCGCATTATTTTCACGAGAGCAAGATCTCGGAACAGGGAGCAGTTCGGACACCGGAAGTCTAGACTCGATAAATTTCTCGCTGAAACAACAACGAAGTTGCTACGAAATGTCCTTTTTTTTCTACGACGAGCGACGTGACTGGGCGACGCTTATCTTTTCTTTCCTTTCTTTTTATTCTCGACACAGCCCGACGCGATCCTCGGAGTTCCTTCTCCACTTATACTCGAATTCTGCGCCGCCTGTTCGCTTTTGTTTCCACATTTTTCTTATTCGCTCCGTCTGACGAAGCCCCCCGCGATGGTCGATATCCCTCGGGCTGCTTGCTTATCACTCGAGGCATCCATATCGAGGCGCCGCGGGAAAAAAACAGCATAAAAAACGTCGTTCCGTTATACAGTAGTATCGGTATCGCAGATCGGTAGGGTGGAAAAAAATGTCGACCTTTCGCGCAAGGGATGTTGGTGATAGTCGTTTTTTAGGTGCTTTTATTCAATGTCAAAATCTTCGCTCGTCCGCGATATCGGAAAAAAAACTTTTCACAAGCTTGCGCCGATTGTTCTAGCGAATTTTCGCAGCTTGGCGAGTGTCGCAGTTTTTTTTTTCTCGTCGCCACTTTGCCCCATAAATCACGGAGACTCTCATTACTCTCGAAAAGCGCGCGTACAACCTCCAGTTTTTCAAGTATTCCCCATTTCTCATACGTCCCCTTCCGAATCGCTTCTTCATTTGTTTGCACGCGGTCGGGCTGGCCGAGTGGAGCGTGTAACGTATGTGAGGTTATTCTGCGATCAACGAGAGAACGACACGCTTCTGAATCTAATATCGCCCGGTACGGTCAGATACCGCCTAATGCGCCGCCCTGTTTACCCTCTCCACGTTGTCAGACAGGCTCTGCACCAATGTTACGGGCTCTAGAAAGCCCCACTGTCTCTACCCGACCCACATGCCGCTCAAAGCTGCGCGGCGCTGTGTCGTTCTCTCGGTGAACGCAGTATAGAGTACTCTGCACTTCGAAGCCGCGGCAAAATAATGACAGATAAGGGTTTCAGTAAAGTGGCGCTGGTGTAGATCGCCTCCGATGTTATACAGGGTGTCCCATTTTAATCTTACACCTGAATTTTCTCCAAAAATATTGCTCGGACGAAATATTGTGTGGAACAAAACTTCTAGGGATTGAAGGGGGACGTTTGAAAAAAAATTATTTGAGGAGCCAAAATTCAAAATGGCGGCGTTACAAAGGCTGACATGTTTTTTTCAAACGGAAACATAACTTTTTTTTATTGCCAAAAAATTTGTCAACTGAAAACTAAAAACTTTTGTTGAAAAAATTTTTTGATAAAGTTCATAGTTTTCAAGTGAGAACATCATTTTCAATTATTTCAGATGTATCCAGGATTTGTGTGTGTGTGTGTGTGTGTGTGTGTGTGTGTGTGTGTGTGTGTGTGTGTGTGTGTGTGTGTTTTTCTACCCATCGTGATCAAAGTTATTTTTCATCGATTTTCCTCCAAAATTTTCTCATGAAATATCGTCCAAATTTGAAAACAAAAAAAAACAAAAATTTTCAACAGTGTTCCACACGCACGCACATGCACACACACACACACACACACACAAATTCTGGATACATCTGAAATAATTGAAAATGATGTTCTCACTTGAAAACTATGAACTTTATCAAAAAAATTTTTCAACAAACGTTTTTAGTTTTCAGCTGACAAATTTTTTGGCAATAAAAAAAAGTTATGTTTCCGTTTGAAAAAAACATGTCAGCCTTTGTAACGCCGCCATTTTGAATTTTGGCTCCTCAAATAAACTTTTTTCAAACGTCCCCCTTCAATCCCTAGAAGTTTTGTTCCACACAATAGTTCGTCCGAGCAATATTTTTCGAGAAAATTCAGGTGTAAGATTAAAATGGGACACCCTGTATATACAGGGTGGACCATTTAACGTGACCACCCCAAATATCTCCGTTGCCTTTAGAGTGACGAAAAAAATGTCACGAGGTAATTTGATTGATTTCGAAGGGCAGATACAGTGGTGAAAAATTCATTGTTGTCAAAGTCATAGTTTTTGCGTTCTCAAGGTCATCAATGCTTTTTCAAATGGGAACATGTTTTTTTTTTTTATTAACGTTGTAGCTGATATTCAGACGAATTCAACGACCTATGATATCGTGACGTTGAAATGATTTTTTACCAAAATATATTGGGTTTGTTTGTTTTTCGTTTGGACTTGTTTGGGTTTGTTTGTTAAATGATCCACCCTGTATTTATGCGCATGTTATTTTGACCGGAACATAACCTTCATTTGTTGTCGATATTGACCGAAAGTATGCGATTTAAAAACGTGTACAATGTCAGGTATAAAGAGTGTGAAAAAATGAAAAATTAATATGTTTTCAGTGAAATTTCAAACCATGTATGTAGCAGGTAAATTTGTAATACGTTTCTAGTGTCTTTCGTTATCGGCACGAGTGTAATACAAAATAATTTATAATGTAAAAAAGTCCCAATCTCAATGCTAATTGCTGAAGGTTGTTATGGGGTTTAGCCGTCGGGTGTGAAGTACGAGGGGAGCGCCCTATGCTTATGCACGGAGCCGATTGACTGTTACCAACTGTTAGCTTTCAAATAACCGTCATATTAAAGGTGCGTTTTCGAACTTTTTTTTCTACATCTATTTGTAAAAATATGCATTTTTGAACATTCGGTGATAACATTAGGCGTTTTCATTACTTTGCACAATTATTTCCTGTAACTTTTTCTCGCTTAATTAACGCGAAACGAATTGGCAACTTCGTGAATCGTGGTATATCGTAATGTCCAGGTTGGCAGCAGTGTCGCGAAGTTAGAGACATATGCACCCCGTTCGTAACCTCCATATCGGCCCAAGAAGTTGTCAAAAAGGAATATCGGTTCGAGTAAAAAAAAATCCGCTAAAAAAAGGGTGTACCATATGGGTCTATAATCTCGAAGAAATCAAAACTGTAATAATTTTCAGATATTCGGAAAAAAAAATTCTGTATAAAAAAAATTCGCGATATTTTGTCTTGAATTAATATTAAGTTAATTATTACTAATTAAGATAATAAGTACCAATAATATTCCTTGTTAATTATCCTGACCGAGTAGTTTGAGGTTCCCGGGCACAATTACCGAATACCGATAAGGTAGTATTTGTGCCGTCTACGACGTTGCCACGAATGCACAGTCTGATATTTCGTGTGCTTGATTTTCGCACAATTTCGGTATCAAAAACCTGAATAATTTTATAACGGTACTGTAAATCCTCATTTTCACGGTACCAAGGGTTAGTCCGATAATTAGTTGAACCGTACCTATTTTTTTTTAATTTAAGTCCGGTGGTAACATGTTGCTGCCGATTTTCGTGCTCCTGTTTCCGGTATTGCAGCAATTGCATTACGAAAAAAAACCTTCATACGATTATTTTCCTAGATAAATTACATCCGTCTTTTTAGATACTCCTCGAGGAATAACAATTCCTTATTTTTTGTTCAAAACGAATAACAGGAATCTTTATTTCCCAAGAAACATCTATGAATACGGTTGTTAGTCCTTCCACGCTTCTCTTCAATTATGACGTTTTTTGGGGTTTAGGCGTTACCCCCACTTGTAGCGCAAAAAAGAGGCCTTTTTCATGAATTTTTTTAAAGAAAACTACAAAACTTTTTTAATCGATCAATATACCATCTTAAAGAACACATCTTGAAGAACTTTCAGTAATTTTTTTATTGAAAAATATTACATTGTTTAGTGGCAAATGGTCGTCAATGAAATAATGTTTTTATATACACGGTTTGCGGTGACCAACATTGCGGCGAAGTGGATCATCTGAAAAAAAAATGCGGATGGATTTAGTCAAATATAAGTATAAACTAGTCTTTAATCGAAGGATTTTAAAAAATATTCATTTTTCACAAAATGGCGGACAGTCAAAGTTAATGGTTCGATTGTAACAAAAAAAAACGGCCGTTTTTTGGCTATAAAACGGCCATTTTTTTCGAAATAAAAAAAAATCGAACGATTAAAGACTACATTTTTATGTATTAAATAAGCCTGCAAAATTTCAAGAAGATCGGTTCATTAGTGTTCGAGTAATCTTGGTCACCGACTTCAGAAATGCCATTTTGAGAAAAGCGCGTTTAAAGTTTCAATTTCAGTTTACACGAAGAAAATATTTTTTTTTGTAAACTTACTAGAGTCATCTATTCAAAAAAAAAACTTCAAAAAATGCAAAAAAAATGCACTTCAAAAAAATGCAAAAAAATGCACTTCAAAAAAATGCAATAAAAAAAATCGATTTTTTCAGAATCGCAAGTGGGGGTAACCCCTTAATCGTTGTGTCACTTTCGCTCAGTGCTCTGGCTATTCCTATACCGCGTTATGCTAGCGAGCCTAGCGGTGAAATTTTGTACCCGAATTTATCACACTCGCGGACGCTTTTTCCACCGCCTTCCCCATGTACCCCCCCTACTCTAACCTCTCTAAAAACATCTGTACACGCGAAGCTCTTTGCGCAGCATACGATCGGTAACCCCCATCAAGCGCGTTGCATCCAATCGCAATATCTCAACACAATCCAAAGCTACACCCCTATTTTCACAGCGTCGCGTCGTGGTCCAGTCCTCGCCGTGACAAGTTAAGTGAATTAGGAAACTGCTCCAACGACGAGGGTAACGCGCCACGGGGTATACGTGTATGCGTGTATATCCTACAAATCGGAAGAGAAATCCACGTGATTAGATTGCCGAAACGAGTTAATGAATCACGTCAACAGGGATGATGGAGGAAGGGCAGAGGGAAGTCTCGAGGGACAAGGGTAGGAAATACTTACGTATACGTTCTATGTACATATATGTGTATATATGTATACATGATATTACGAGAAAGTTACGGCGAATAATAGCACAAGATAGAGCTTGAGTTTCCAGGATCAATAACCGTTATGCGGCGGTAATACACGGCGCGTCGTGGCAACTACCACGACGAAGACGACACAGCGACGCCGGCCTGTCGCGCGGTCTCAAAGAGGGATTCGCACACGTGCATCCTCGCACACACTGTTTACGCGCGTCGTCGCGTTTCTTATTTCCAAATACATACAGGTCGATTCGCTAAGAGTTAATCCCTCGAAAACATCTATAAATATTAATTTTAAACGAAAAAATCGGAGACCAATTTTGCATGGTTCATCAATGGTTTATTTTGGTAGCCTTAGAATTTTTTTCAAGTTGACGTATCAACCTGTTTCCAAGGTGACCTCCACTTTTTCAAAGGGAAAACCCTTTTATTAGCCCACAAATGTAGAGTACGAAAAAAACACAATAATGGCCTATAATAGCATGACCTTGGGATGACCTTGGAATACAAAAAAGGCGGTGCGAGACTGAGGGAATACTAATGAACAGGTCATACATGAAAATAAATGAAAACACGAGTGTTGGATATAAAAAGAAAAGAACGCCGGAAAGTCATTCATTGCTTGCCTTGCTCTAATTGGCGTTTTGCATTTTTGTTATATTTCAAGGTCATCCCAAGGTCATGATATTGAAAATCATAATTTTGTCTTTTTGTGCTCTACATTCGGAGCCAATAAAAAAAGGGGTTTCGCCTTAAAAAAGTGGAGGTGACCTTGAAATGAGGGTAGTACCGTCACATTGAGAGAATATCTAAGGTTACCAAAATGTAGACATTGACAAACCATTCAAATTTGGTCTTTTACTTTTTCGTCTAAAATTAATATTCACAGGTGTTTTCGAGTGACTAACTTCCGATGAATGTCCCTGTATATGTACAGGGTGTCTCAGATAAAGTGGTACAAGCTTGTATCTCAGAAAGTCCGGATTACAATAAAAAGTGTTTCAAATAAAAGTTGTTTCGTTTCGAGAGAAGCAAAAGATGGCAATGTCAATTTGACCTTGGGTATGCCGCCAAGCTCGTATAGCGGTCAACCTGAAAATTATTCATCAGAAGCTTTATTTTTTATTGCATATACTTGTAGCTTACCTCGAGAGCTTTTCAAAACGCTATGGACAAGTACTTTTTATCGAGTACCCTAGGCGTACCGCGGTAATGTTAATACCGGCTATATCGTAACATGCAAGTCTCATGATTGAAAGAATAATAGAAAAATAGTCATTTTTCGCGAGAACTTTCCAAGTTTGAGGGTCGTGAGACTTCGAAGGAGACACCCTGTGTATTGGAAGTGTGGGGCGAGCTGGGAGCGTTCGAAGGTAATTCGACAGGTGCGGCACAGTTGCGCTTCGCTATTTGACGGTGGATTCTTCGCTCCTCGCATCCTGGTGTTTTTGGAGATTCCGCGCTCCGGTGCGGTCGCATCGGGAAATTTAGCGCGTCGGTATCTTTGGGTTACAAGAACGAGCGAATTCTCGAGCGGGTACCTCTGAGGTATTTTTCTTTACGTTACTCCTCACGGTTGGGGCGTAAATGCGGCGTAGTTCGCGTAGGGAGGCGAGAATAGACGTGGCGGTGTGGCAAGGAGCGGTATACGGGGCACAGAGGGTATGCAGTTAACGTCGCAGTGAGTTATAGCGAGATGGTGGTAATATCATGGTAACCCCATCTACGTGCATAAATTCACGTGCACATAAGCGTGTGTACGCGTCTATTTTATGCTAGAGCTGAGCTGGGGTGAGAGGCTCGAGAATGCGAGGGATTGCACAGGGTGTCCGAAAAGTTTCCAGAGATATTTATAGGACGGAAAGATCGTGAAAAGCTGGAGAGAAAAGTCCTCTGCCGTTTCTCCGTCAGGCGCACCGTTGCTGAGATATCGAGTGATAAACAGTAGCCAATCAGACGTGCGAGCTGACCGGCCGCTACGCGCGAGCCTATCCCGAGCGGCTGGAACGCGCCCCCCACTCACGCCGCGAGACGCAGCCGCCGCACCGGATTGGCTGACAGTGATCAACTAATATCCGAGGAACGCTGTGTCGGAGAGAAAAGTGTCCCGGGACTTTTCTCTTTGAAATTTCACGATCTATCGAGCCTGCACAGATTCAACGAGACTTTTTGGACCCCTTGTGTATGGGGCATCCGGAAAGCGCGAACGAGGGCGCAAAGCGAACAGCGGCGAAATAGACTGGCCAAGCTCTTTTCTTATTCGACAGTGTCCTCTCGTGAGTGCGAGAGAAGCAAAAACATGCTTTTCTACGTATATATGTACATGGGTAGATAAAAGCCCTGGCGTTTTCAATGAAATTGGCCGCGGTCCATAACGGGGATTGCCTACGCAAATCTTGCAACGCCACTCAGCTTCATCGAGAATTTCCTACATATCCACACACGCGCACACGCGTGCAAGTATTGCGTACGTATATACGTTCCTCGTGTGCAGTTACATTTTAGTCGGTGAGGTTATGACATAGGCCGCATATATAACGGAGAGAAAGGGGGAGGTAAAGCGATTCTGTGTGTTCTCTTATTTCCATTTTTGATCGCGTGCAACAGCATTGGCAGATGCGATATCATCGACAGTTCGAGCGTGCGGTTTCCAGGTGTTCTGGAGTCCCATCGACGCCATACCAGTCGGCTCTCGCACGAGCCTGCGAACGATACTCGACCCAGCGAGAAATACAAGAGAATACTTTTCTTTCCCGCCTCTCACTTACTCTCTCTCTCTCTCTCTCTCTCTCTCTCTCTCTCTCTCTCTCTCTCTCTCTCTCTCTCTCTCTCTTCCCCTCTTTTCCTCGTATGCATCCGCGTGCACCTAAGAGATGTGAAACGAACGTAGATTATGGGCTTAGAGTGCAGCGGCCCGAATTCATTGGAAAAGATGCTAGAAAAAGCGTCCCTGAAACTGTGGGATTTCTCGATGCTCCATTTTACCACTGGCGTCGCTCCGATCCAGGCGATTCCAGCGATACAGTGATAAAACAGCCCACGCAGTGAAGATGACCATTGTGTAGTTATGGACACGAGTTACCGGGATTTATTGTACTCGCTATGGAGGTAGAGTACTAGAGTTCCATAGGGGAAGCGGTAAATGAAGCGTCCGCGAAAATGTAAAAAGGTCAGATACAAAGTTTGCCCACCGGCGTCGCTCGGATAATGAGGGACCGAGATATATAGTAATAGCCAGAGCACTGAGTGAAAGTGATTACGATTAACCTTAAAAAAACGTAATAACTGAAGAGAAGCGGTCAAAGAACTAGTTCGTTTAGGAAAATAATCCTGAAAACGTTTTCCGTTACGTAGTAGCTGTAATACCGGAAACTAGAGTACAAAAACGAAAGTATTTGATAAATGAAGTAAATAATCCACAGATGTGAGCAATTGGCATCGAGGTTGTTACTTTTTTGAATTATTTCGTGTCATACGTATGCCGATGCTGGGAGACACTAGAAAAGTATTGCAAATTTACATGGTATATACACAGTTTAAAGTTTTACTGAAAACATATTAATAACTTCATTTTTCTACACTATACTTGATATCCCGTATTGATATTGCATACTTTTGATTGATATAGAAAGCGAATTGCGGTCGTTGCCGTGAAAGAAAATCGGACGCGATCTACATCTGTTTGGACTCGTGTGTTCTAGTCTCTCTAGGTATAGGGTACATGCGGTTGTCTAATACGTAACCTTGAAAATTTGAGGTTAGGAACCCCTACTCCTCATCTCGGCCCAGTTGGACAGCAGCGCCACTAATTTCCCACAATTTCGCGGACGAATCGTAACGCGGACTCCTGTACTGTACGTGTCTCCGCGGAGAAAAAATAGCCCCTTCCCTTGCCGGTGCGTGTCCTCGTTGCAGTAGCGCCCGTTGGCTCTCGAGCAACGCACGCACGCTCGATTCTCATCTTTTTTTTTCTAGCTCGCCGGTTTGCTCCTTTCCCTCTCGGTCGTTTTCGCCCCGTCTGTCCGTCCCACGAGGGAGCCGAGCGCACTCGGCGCTCATTGTCAGTATTCGTCGCGAGTCTGCTGCGTCTCGGGGATTTTTTTAACGTGCGCGCTTGGCGAGTCGCTTGCTCCGACGTCCGTAAAAAAAGCGTAAAATCCACGAGTGAAAATAATTTAAAAAAAAGAGAAATAATACTTTTCCGCGACAATAAACAAGTGCATACACGGACCGAGACAAGCGAGAAATCTGTTTTACCATGTGAGCAACACGCGTCCAGGAAAACCAACGAAAATGTTGCCAACGTTGTAAAAATGAAACAAACGAAGGATTATCGTGCAATAATACGAGAGTGCAGTGAACTTTACAATATATACACCTATGAATTGGTATAAATGTAATGATTTAACGTTGACCGATCATTGTTGAGTTCCGAGTCCGCGATCCAACGAGAGGCGACGTCCCGAGAGTTCAGCTCCCGCATCCTTTCCCCCTCCACCAGCCTCGGACAGGCGCGTTCCCTGCGAGCGTGGAATTATCGAGTTCGCTCTGCTCCGCGACACACTGTAAACATTGAGGCTGTGTGTATGCTCCGTGGCGCAGGGCGAAGAAAAGACGAGGACGAAAGAAAGAAGGAAAGTCGAACAAAGACGGATATATCGGGCGTTACGAAAGCGCGGCGTGGATGAAAGGAGGACAGATGTATTTGTAAAGGTGGAAAGAGGGAAAAAGTGAAGGGAAAGGGGGATAAGAAAAGGCGGGGAAGGGAGGGGAACGAGACAAATCCAATAGCCGGGCTTCGTCATCCCTACCTCTATCTCTCTCTCGCTCGCCTCCAACGAAATATTCGCGGCTCGTTGGATCCAGTTGCCCAGCGTGACTCTCTCCTTCTCACTCTTTCGCCTCGTGGGAAATTCGACGACACTCTGGCACATCACCTCCGTTGTAATATACGTCACGATCAAAATTCAATTCGTCTCCCGAATTGAAAAACTGGAGAATTTTACGTGAACTCGGGGGAAACGCGTGTCTGGGTTTTCAATATCCCGCCTATTGCGGACGATCGATCCGCGTTGATCGATCGAAAAACGGCCCCGAGGGTGAATCGGTGCATCGTATCGGTAATCAAGCTGGACTCGTCCAAGGGATTGGAGGCAAAGTGAGTACATTATTTACAATCTAGGGATTTTTTTTGCTTCCGCGTAGAGAAACATTTACGAAAGAGGACTCATGGACACTAGGGATTTTCGGTCTAGGAGAAAATATTAAACGGGCGTTTTCGCGCACTAGGGGCGCTATTCCATCTAGGGGAAATATATATGAAATAGGGGTTTTCTCACACATGGCTTTTTTGTACTCCGAGATAATTGTTGTTCTACTTTCTAGGGCAGAGTATACGAGGATTGAGGGTTTTTTTTCACGGACTAGGGATTTTTTTACCCCGACCGAATAGTACTTTACGTTTTGGGGTAAATATATGAAAATGAAGGGTTTCGCACAAGGGATTTTTACCTAGGGGAAAGTATATGAAACCTGTTTTCCTACTTGAGATGTTTATCTGCTTGCTAGAAGGAAATATCTAAGGATAGAGATTTTTCACACTAGGGATATTTCAATCCGACGAGTCAATCCGACGATATTTCGATCTGAGTTATTTACATTCTGGGGGAAGATATATGATAATAGAGGTTTTTTTTCAAATACTAGGGATTTCGTGTCTAGGGAAAGATGTACGAAAAATGTTTTCACATTAGGAATTTTTCTGGTGGGAAATATGGAAGAATAGGGGTTTTCCACGCACTGGGGATGTTTTTACTTCGACGGGAATAATTGTCTACACTCTGAGGGAAGGTACATGAGTATAGAGGTTTATTCACACACTAGGGATTTTGTCTCCAGGGAAAAATGAACGAAACATCTTCTCACATTAGGAAGCTTATCTGCTATCTAGGCGGAAATATGTAAGAATTGGGATTTTTCAATCTTCAAGTGAATAGTTTTCAGTAGATAACAGAACTTGAGGCAGGTGCAATCGAAGCGCCGCGTCGTTGCATTGGAATCCTAATTTATGGCCATTCCGGTGTGGAGGTTAGACTACAGGTGTCCAAACTCCGGACTTTAAAGAGTCCGCAAAATGGTGAAAAATAAGTGTTCCATTCACGCGGCGCTGGTGTAGTTCGCGCCCAATATTATATATATATGCACCATATTGGGCGCGATCTACACCAGCGCCGCTTGAGTGGAACACTTATTTATATATATATTAGGTGTAGTAAAAAGAAATCCACTATTCCACCTAATATATATCTGCGTATGGTATTTTGACAGAAAAATAAACTTCAGGTTGTTATTGGGTTAATGCAACATGTTGCCGCCGAGCTGAAATTTTTTTGGACCTTTGTAACGTCTTTGCTGATCATCCTGTGCAGTTTGAATACGATCCACAGTACCGTTTTGTAGAAAACAAAATCGGCAACTCGGCGTATTTTATGGATGTAATTAACATTACGCTTATGGAATGCTCCCGATCATTTTTCAGTACATTATTAATACGTGCTGAGTGAATGTTACCACGGAGCTGAAAAAATAGGTACGGTTCGACTAATTATCGGACTAACCCTTGGTACCGTGAAAATGAGAATTTACAGTACCGTTATAATATTATTCAGGTTTTTGATACCGACATTTTGCGAAAATCAAGCACACGAAATATCAGACTGTGCATTCATGGCAACGTCGTAGACGGCACAAATGCTATCTATATTATCGGTATTCGGTAATTATTCCCGGGAACCTCAAACTACTCGGTCAGGATAATTAACAACGAATATTATTGGTACTTATTCTTTTAATTAGTAATAATTACTTAATATTCATTTGATAACTATGTTCAGAAATTATAAATTTCTAGACATTTCTAGGCAAAAACAAAATAACGCGGATTTTTTGTTCGTACATAAATTTTTGTTTCAGAACATCGGAAAATTATTACAGTGTTTTATTTCTTCGAGATTATAGACATCTTTAGTAACACTCCAGTCAAATTTTTTTTACTCGGACGGATATTCATTTTTGGATAGCTCCTCGGGCCGATATTGAGGTTACTACCGGTGCGCATATGTGTCTAACTTCGCGACACTTCTGCCAACCTGGGCATTATGATATACCACGATGTACGACGTTGCCACTTGAAATTTACAATTAAAGAGCAAAATTATGCATTTTCATATTTGTGTTACGTGAAAAAGAAAAACTTTTGTATTACCACCAACTTGAGATAGTATAAGATTATCGATGATTATTATGAAAAAACGGCGTCGGTTAATTTTTTTTACAATTCTGAATGAAATTTTGAGTAATTTATAATTATGCATATTTCATTCGCCGGCCACGTTTCGTAATCTTTTATCAAACCTAGAGGATTCAATATTGAATATATATGGTTTTCGATGGGCAAGATAGGTTTTTTCTTCTAAATGTTTACAAAGGTTTAGTTTTTGTTAATTCGTTGTTAGCAATGGTTTATCTCGGTGCTAAATAGCCAAAGAATTACATCATCCGTAGTGTAAACGTCTTGGCTATCTAACCGCACGTAAAATTATATACATTAATCTACTATTTATCACTGTTGTTTTGGGGAGAAAAGGATTCAAAAAATTCGTAAGACTAAGCGAGTCTAGGCAATTACCTATATTTTAATTTTTCTCAATTCTCAGATTGTGGCTACGGCTCCAACCTTCTTAATTTGTTTTTGATATTGATCGGAAGTATGCAATATAAACATGACGTTGAATTTTGCATCGTTGGAAAGCAACGAAAATGATTTTTTTTTAGATAGAGAAATTTTAGATAAGAAGATAAGAAATTATTAAGAATTTTCGCAGACGTGTGTCGAATGCTCCTTAATGAAATATGCTCCTGAAATCTTTCATTGCAGAACACGTAGAATTGTGTTGAAGAGCATCGATACTAAGTTTCAAGTAAATCTGACCAGATATTTATTTTACCATACAAACTTTGCTACCTCCTTTGACCCTTAAGGATTGAATTTCCAAAAACGCTGTACGTTCATTAATTGTGTCTAGGAGTAGTTATACAAAGTTTCAAGTAAATTTGACCGGTTTTTTTTTTATTTTCGTACAAACTTTGCCACCCCCTTTCGTTTAGGGGTTGAATTTCGAAAAACGCTAAGATACGTATTTCATTAATTGGGTTGAAGAGCATTAATACTAAGTTTTAAGTAAATTTTGTTACCAGATTTTTTTCCATAGAAATGTTGCCGCCCCTTTTCTCCCCTTAGGGGATGAATTTCTAAAAACGCTGAAATACGTGTTTCATTAATTGTGTCAAGAAGCACGAATACCAAATTTCAAGTAAATCCGAACAGATCTTTTTTCAATTTCCAAACAAACTTTGCCACCCCTTTTCTCCCCTTAAGGGTTGAGTTTTGAAAAACGCCGGAATACGTGTTTCATTAATTGTGTCACAGACCATTAATTTCGACTCTCAAGTAAATTTGACCATACAAATATTATTTCCCATGCAAACTTTGCCCGCCCCCTCCCGCTCCCCTTTTACCCCGTTAGGGATTGAATTTCGAGAAATCCCTTTTTAAAGGATGCCTCCAATATAAAGTCAACACCATCTCCAATTTTTACGTTTCTATCTTCAGCAGTTTAGGCTGGGCGATGATGAGTCAGTCAGTCAGGACTTTTGCCTTTTATAATATACAGGGTGGCCGGAACATTAACGTCCGAAAATAAAATTTAGGTCCCTTGTATCGTGGGGTATCCGAATAACTCCCATGCATGTCCCGCGACTTTTCATAGTTTTCGAGTTATGCATTTTTTTCTGAATTTTTGAGAATTTTCGACCTGACCAATTTAAAAAAAATCTAAAGAAAAAAGTAGAAGACTTTGTCGAGATTTTTTTTGCAACTGAATCTTCATGAGTAGTACTTTTATGCATGAAATAATCAGATTCGTAACTGTGATGAAAGTTATGAAAATGTTGGTCTCGAGTGAAAAATGTACGTTCGGTAAATTATGACTTAAATTTTCAACTTCAAATAAAAAAATCTAAAGAGGTGACTTCGTGGTTCCTAATTAGGTCTTAAGAATGCGGCAGACTCTCAGCTTTCATAATCATTTTTGAAAAGTAGTACTTAATAGGGCTACTTTGGCTACAATTGACCGTCAAAGACAGTGAGGTGGAAAATTCTTAAAATTAGCCATCTGATTTTTTAAAAAATGTTGCCCATTTTATCCCATGCCCATTTTTTTAGTTTAATTTAAGTTTAAAGAATTTTGCGCGATCCATTCTCGTTACGAGAACGGATCGCGCAAAATTCAGTAAACTTAAATTAAACTAAAAAAAAAATAAACCTCCAAATGTTTAAATCTTAGCTTTCCCTGCAGTCATTTTTGGTTAGTTAACAAACTAAATAACCTTAGGAATAATAAAATGGGCAATTTTTTTTTCAATCAGGTGGCTAATTTTAAGAATTTTCCACCTCGCTGTCTTTGAAGGTCAATTGTAGCCAAAGTAGCCCTATTAAGTACTACTTTTTAAAAATGATTATGAAAGCTGAGAGTCTGGCGCATTCTTGAGGCCTAATTAGGAACCATGAAGTCACCTGTTTAGATTTTTAATTAAAAGTTGAAAATTTAAGTCATAATTTACCGAACGTAAATGTTTCACTTTAGACCAACATTGTCATAACTTTCATCACAGTTACGAAGCTGATTATTTTATGCATAAAAGTACTACTCGTGAAGATTCAGTTGCGAAAAAAATTCTCGACAGTCTTCTACTTTTTTGTTATATTTTTTTTAATATGTCAGATCGAAAATTCTCAAAAATTAAGAAAAAAATTCACAACTCGAAAACTACGAAAAGTCGCGGGACATGCATGGGGGTTATTCGGATACCCCACGATACAAGGGACCTAAATTTTATTTTTGGACGTCAATGTTCCGGCCACCCTGTATATAGAAGATAGATAGACGATAGATATATAGATTTTAGTGTCTTTCATTATCAAAGACTTTTTCATTTTTTCAAAGACTTACGATTGTCGTGCTCCTGTTTCCGGTATTACAGCACTAACGTTGCGAAAAACGTTTGCAGAATTATTTTTCCAGATCAATTAGTCCTTTTATCATTTCTCTTCATTTATCACGTTTTTAGGGCCATTCGTAGTGTGGAGGTCACTTTGCCCTCCGGCAATATTATTATATTGCTCGGTCACTCGTAATTCGAGCGACCCTGGTGGTGAAATGTTGTACCTGAACTTGTAACATCTATCGCGAACGCTGTTTCTACCGCTTCCTTTGTGGAGCTTCAACTCCTGTACTCTAACCTCCATAGACTTCCTCTCTTCTTACAACGTGAGCACGTATAGGAGGCCCCGATAGAGATAGGTACGAGGCCTGCGCCCGTATGTTCACCTACACACACGCGAGCACAAAGGACCGCGAACTTCCGCGTGGTGGCGTCATCGCAACCACTCCGCTTCTAGTTGCTCGTCTATATACAGTTGCCCGTCGATATACGTGACCGTGGGAGAGAAACTCTCCGGCAGTGCATTAGCCCGGAAGTCTCTCGACGCCGCACAAATAATTTATACCGATCACGATAAGATACCGATCAACACACACACAGTATGACAATAATAACGGACCTACGTTAATATTTGCCCGGAAGTGCGGAGAGTACACTTGAAAATAGAAGAATGGAAGAAAAAAAAATAACAAATTAAAAAATGAGTGGAGAAAAATTCGAAGCGAACCCAAACAATGGAAGAAACATTAAGAAACAAAAAACGAATGAAGAAAAATAAATAAAAATGATACTTTTTCCAATGATTTTAGTACTTTTCCTTATTATCATTGTTTCTCTTTTATTGTGTTTTTCCTCTTCTATCAATCTCATCTTCTTGTGGTTTTTTATTACAAGCTCATTTTTCTGCGTATTTATTAACTGACATAATTATTATCATTTTGCCGTCCTAGGGATATTACACGTTATACGATTTCCTTGTAACTTCGAGGGTAATTTAGGTACAGTAAAAGAGACGACGAATATTCATCGATGCGAGTCACACAATAATAATTTGATTTATGTAAATTAATCATGGCTGTTACGCAATATAGAAAACAGGGAAAACGCGAGAATTTCTTTCCTCCTGGAATAATCCGAAAAAAATCAGGGAATTTCGAAAATTCGCTGGATTTTTTCCAGAATTCACTTTTCGAAAGAATTACGAAAAATGTAACCTACTCGAAAAAAAAAGAAAAGTATAGTAATGAATAACTGTATATTTTCAATATTTTTATTTATTTCAATATATACAAAAATTTGTCAGTGCCAAACATTGACAATTTCAAAAACTGACTCCAAAGCTCTATCTATCGAAGCATCTGCATTCCATTCGGCGATACACAACCACACAATTGTTATTCTAGATAAGTGTTTACATTTATTTTTTATTTATTGACGTTGACATAAAAATTTGGCTTAATAATAAAAAACAGGTTCTGTATTTGTTTTTGATGTATTTTTTTTACTTTACAGTGGTTACATTTTTTTCGAATGTCCGTTTTTTAATTTCATTTTAGTATTGAACATTTTTATATATTTGTTCTTAAAAAAATTATGTTGTTCATTTGACCCGAATCTCCCTGGAATATTTGCAAAACGTGCATGGAAAACCTAGAAAAGTCAGGAAATTTCTGAGTCAATAAGGCGTAACAACCATCTTAATATTGATCGTATTTTTTATTATACCTAGATTAGCCTGGAAGTAACTAGATACTAGAGGTTGTACTATAAAACGGATAAGTGGGCATATAAAAAATTATATATATATATATTTTTACTCGAACTTCATTTCTGCTTTGTTTTTCTCGCGCACTCACTCTTTTTTATTCTCACTTGCGATTTTTTTAATGCGATAACTAAAAATCCTTGGGTCTTTGAGCCACGTGCACCACTTTGTGAAATACAATTTTCCTCATATATATATATTTCTGTACTCTCGGAAAAATGTGCACAGCCCTCTTTATACGTAAATTCACACCACTCGAGGATCGCAAGCGCTGCATAACTGTAGACACGTTTAGCACTTTCCACTGGCGCACCGGAGAGAAAATTAAACGAAATATTAAATTTTTTTCCGCTCCCAGGCCTTCCGTAGCAAACGGATGCGCGCCTCGGAGAGAATACTCGCTGGGCTTATTAAATTCATTGAGCAAAAGGAATACCCGTAGGAAATTGGAAGAAAGCTTTTTTCGCAAGTCATTTCTATCGTACAACGGAAAATAACTCAAATCATTTGTTTGAAGTATCTTTTTGAAGAATCATGGGTTTTTTTCGTTTCATAATTATTTTTCTGTATTATACGTTGGGGCTATTTTTTGTTTTATTTCAAGAATACTTTCCTCCCGCCGCGTGGAATAAAAGAGGTCAAGCTCGGTCTTCCCGACCGAGAGAAAATAGCGTTTTTTTTTTCAAGTGGGTGCGAGAAGAAGACAATTCTCATAAAAATTAATGTACGCTTTTTTAAATTCAGAATTAAAAAGTAAAACAAGGAACGCGGAATGTTTATATCCATTGTGTGTTAGGAGAATTATAAAATAACTTTATGATTTAATAAAGCAATGATATAATAATATTTTTAACAATATAACTACACTACTCAAAAAATTAAAGGAGCGAAAAATTATACGAATTTTCTGGGTCATTTTCGGAGCGCTGTAACTTCAAGACAAATGATCGTACAGAAAAAAGAAAAAAACATTCTGAAGCTTGAAATCTCTAGTTTACAACCCTTGCATTGAAATGTTTTGGAGCTTTCGTCGAAGAACAAACAAAAGAAACATGCCGAAACAAAAATTTACGATTTTTTGTTCAACTTTAATAGCGTCCACGGTCTTAAAAAGAAGAATCAGGACTTTTTCAATACCAGGGTAAGGAAGCCTGATCATTGAGCGTTACTTTGCTTTTTGAACGGACTCTGTACGACTAATGGCGTTGAGCATCGTTGGAATGCAACGAAAATGATTTTTTCCCCCCCAAATTTCCTTTTGCAGATTTGAGCTACGAAACTCACGCAAACATTTTTTTCGAAATGTTATGTAGCAATCTACAACCGAAATCTGCAAAATATGACTGGATAATAATGAAAATGAGCAATTGAAAAGCATTTTCGTTGTAGTCCAACGATGCAAACTTCAGCCTCGTGTACGACCATTTGTTTCAGCGATAGGGAAAGGTGGGGTACAGCGTGTCACTTTTTTCTGATTAGAATTTCTGAGTCTAATTAGAAAAAAACGGTCATAATCAATTTTATAGACCTTGGGAGTTCAATCTCCCATATTTTTTGGAAAGAGATTAAAAATACCGAAATAATGGGATCGAAAAAAATGTGCGGCTTGGCTCATTGTACCCCACGGGTGGGGTATAATGTATCATATAGGTGGGTGCAGGGTGTCGCAAAACGTAGGGTACAATGAGGCGGTTGAACCTCTTATATTTTTCTAACATAGATAACAGATGTTTACACACAACAGTACGAACCCAAACAAAATCAGTATATCAGTATCGGTATAAAATCAGCAATATCACGGGAACTCCTTTTTTTTACAAACCGCGCGTCGTTGACAGCGGCCCGTGACACATTGCGCTTTTCGGAACGTTGTCACTTCTTTGTTTCCTCATTGGGAGTCGGGGCATTGTACCCCACATCTCGTTGCTACATTGTATCCCACTAGTTAAATATTTGAATATTGATGAAAATAACTATTAATTAAACTACAAATGGAAAAACACAGGGCATTGAGCTTATCATGAATGATAAAATTATCGATTAGGACCGAAAACCCGAGCCGCTACAGAAAGTTACGTTATATTTTACGTTTTTCCGGCGAGCGAAATATTTTTTTTCCAAGCATCAAGTCAATTCTTAATTGTCAATAATTCTTTGTGAGCAGCTATCGACTTTGTTTTAGGTCTGACGAAATCAAATATAAATCGCGGTCTAACACAAAAAAATTCGGAATTTATGAGGTACAAACCTCCGAGAAATCGCCTCTAGCTCACAGTGCCTCGTGATACATTGTACCCCACTCTCCCTTATCGAGGATTGAGTGAAAAGTGATCATTTTGTCTTTGAACTCTGATATCCCATGGATCAATAAGGCTACAGGAAATCTAAGGACCGTTCTGAATACTAATAAAATCTCTCAAGGTACTGTTCATTGCCTGAAAAGGAGAAAAAAAATCACTTTTTACATTGAAGCGGTAAATCCAGACTATCAGATACTATCCAGACTTCATATACACCAGCAAGCTGAAGAGGTACTAAAAATTCCAAAACATTAGAAAAAAAAACATTTCTTGAAACCATTGGACATTTGTTAAATTCCCATCTAAAAAATCATGAAATAACGATCACTGGTATCTCACAATAAATAACGCAATTTTGTAATCGTCTTTCTCCATCATTCATCTGGAGAGCTGTACATCAGTCCATATATTGTATGACCGGCGTCGCTAGCTGATCATGCTTGCCAGAGCAGTGCCTTCTACATCTACTTTTTCG
The DNA here is from genome assembly GCA_944452715.1 of Ophion slaviceki. Taxonomy (NCBI): domain Eukaryota; kingdom Metazoa; phylum Arthropoda; class Insecta; order Hymenoptera; family Ichneumonidae; genus Ophion; species Ophion slaviceki. The sequence goes on along the minus strand of OX101794.1, from coordinate 8,852,257 downwards.
ACGAGACTGATTGTGTCGTGTTATTTTTGTAGCTTACGCGTTTTTTCCACAGACCTTGTGTGTTTGGGTTTCCTCTGATCATTATTTACTGTATCAATTTTCAATAAAATAAGTCACTCTTTATTTGCTCAAGTGGAACTTTTGGACACCTACTCACCGTCAGATTTTGAGGTTAGAAAAACGTAGCATGCCACACAGTGTATAAAAACTTGTTTGAATCGTCATTCCTCTGGGTTCCTCCCGACATGTGAGATCCAAAGGCATGATCGATGCGCCAGCGGAGTTACACCGTCTTGGTTACGCATGTGTGGATATGCATGAGGTTACATAAAAAATGATTCTCTTAGATTATCGCCATGCCGATGTCTAAAGGAGAAAGGCTCCGTAGAAAAAGAGAACCTGGAAAACGGAGGTACGAAAGGCTTAAACAGGATCCTGTAGGAGGAGAGAAGTTGAAAAAAAAGAGCGAGATCAGTGTTCAAAGAAAGACGAGAAGAAGATATTAATAAACGAATGAAAACTTGATAGTAAAAGGTTTGCATCATTCCTCTGGCTTCCACTATTTCTTTCTGTCATGATAAATCTCTAAAACTAGAAAAATCAGTGTGATCCATCGGGAATTATATTATATCGATTAGAACTGAAGTCAATTGTAATTTTTTTATGAAAAAATAGAATATTTTTGTTTATACATTTTGTTGTCCTGCAAAATTATCACTTCGGGAGAATCACCCCTATAATAATATTATAA
>OX101794.1:8718657-8851306 GCA_944452715.1 Ophion slaviceki | reverse complement strand
TAATAAATTTATTATTATTCAACTTAAGGAGGTACACCAGCTTCAGCAAAATGGTGATAGATCAATAAAATTTGGTGAATATATTCTTTAGTATTATTCATGTAGATACAAATTTTTTCAGATTTTTTTGTTGTGCCGTTTTGTTACAAATAATTCACAAGCGTTTATTCTTATACCCGGAATATATACCTATATCTATAAAAACCCTATGCTTATACACGTGAACTTCAATGTTCAATTATTCGATAACGGCACAATGAAAAAATCTGAAAAAAATTGTATTGACATATATAATACTAAAGAATATACTCACCAAATTTTATTGATCTATCACCATTTTGAAATTTGACCATGGTTTAGCATGGCAACATTGTATGAAGCTGGTGTACCTCCTTAAATGATTGATATACCTCTCAGTCAGCAAACATGATTGCTGCTTACGCGCTGCAAAAAACAACAGTAAAATTTACGCAACAACAATTATTTAAACAATTATTTTTGCACTTATTCTCGATCATGAGTATGATCGGTAGATACGGTATGTCTGATACCTCTCAGTAAGCAAACATGATTGCTGCTTACGCGCTGCAAAAAACAACGGTAAAATTTACTCAACAAAAATTATTTAAACAATTATTTTTGGATTTATTTTCGATCATGAGTATGATCGGTAGATACGGTATGTTCTATACCTCTCAGTCACCAAACATGATTGCTACATACGCGCTACAAAAAACAACGGTAAAATTTACGCAACAATAATTATTTAAACAATTATTTTTGCATTCATTCTCGATCATGAGTATGATCGGTAGATACAGTATGTTATATACCTCTTAGTCAGCAAATATGATTGCTGCTTACGCACTGCGAAAAATAACGGTAAAAAGTACACAAAAATAATTGCTAAAAAAATTATTATTGCATTTATTCTCGATGATGAGTATGAAAGGTAGATACGGTATGATCTATACCTCTCAGTCACCAAACATGATTGCTGCTTACGCGCTACAAAAAAAACCGGTAAAATTTACGCATCAATAATTATTTAAACAATTATTTTTACATTTATTCTCGATCATGAGTATGATCGGTAGATACGGTATTTTCTATACCTCTCAGTCAGCAAACATAATTCCTGCTTACGCGCTGCCAAAAACAACCGTAAAATGTACGCAACAACAATTATTTAAACAATTATTTATGCATTTATTCTCGATCATGAGTATGATCGGTAGATACGGTATGTTCTATACCTCTCAGTCAGCAAACATGATTGCTGCTTACGCGCTGCAAAAAACAACGGTAAAATTTACGCAACAATAATTATTTAAACAATTCTTTTTGGATTTATTTTCGTTCATGAGTATGATCGGTAGATACGGTATGTTCTATACCTCTCAGTCAGCAAACATGATTGCTGCTTACGCGCTGTAAAAAAAAACGGTAAAATTTACGCAACAACAATTATTTAAACAATTATTTTTGCACTTAACCTCGATCATGAGTATGATCCGTAGATCCGGTATGTTCTATACCTTTCAGTCAGCAAACATGATTGCTGCTTACGCGCTGCAAAAAACAACGGTAAAATTTACGCAACAATAATTATTTAAACAATTATTTTTGGATTTTCTCTCGATCATGAGTATGATCGGTAGATACGGTATGTTCTATACCTCTTAGTCAGCAAACATGATTGCTGGTTACGCGCAGCAAAAAAAACGGTAAAATTTACGCAATAATATTTATTTAAACATTTATTTTTGCATTTATTCTCGGTCATGAGTATGATCGGTAGATACGGTATGTTCTATACCTCTCAGTCAGCAAATATGATTGCTGCTTACGCGCTGAAAACACAGCGGTAACATTGATTCAAAAATAATTATTTAAAAAAATTTTATTGCATTTATTTTCGAATATGAGTATGATCGGTAGATACGGTACGTTATATATCTCTCAGTCAGCAAAGATGATTACTGCTTACGCGCTGCAAAAAACAACGGTAAAATTTACGCAACAATAATGATTAAACAATTATTTTTGCTTTTATTATCGATCATGAGTATGATCGGTAGATACAGTATGTTCTATGCCTCTTAGTCAGCAAATATGATTGCTGCTTACGCGCTACGAAAAGTAACGGTAAAAATTAGACAAAAATAATTGTTAGAAAAATTATTGTGCCATTATTCTCGATCATGAGTATGATCGGTAGATACGGAATGTTCTATACCTCTCAGTCACCAAACATTATTGCTACTTACACGCTACAAAAAACAACGGTAAAATTTACGCAACAATAATTATTTAAACAATTATTTTTGCATTTATTCTCGATCATGAGTATGATCGGTAGATACAATATGTTCTATACCTCTTAGTCAGCAAATATGACTGCTGCTTACGCACTGCGAAAAATAACGGTAAAAATTACACAAACATAATTGTTAAAAAAATTATTATTGCATTTATTCTCGATCATGAGTATGATCGGTAGATACGGTATGATCTATACCTCTCAGTCACCAAACATGATTGCTGCTTACGGGCTACAAAAAACAACGGTAAAACTTACGCAACAATAATTATTTAAACAATTATTTTTACATTTATTCTCGATCATGAGTATGATCGGTAGATACGGTATATTCTATACCTCTCAGTCACCAAACATGATTGCTGCTTACGCGCTGCCAAAAACAACGGTAAAATGAACGTAATAACAATTATTTAAACAATTATTTATGCATTTATTCTCGATCATGAGTATGATCGGTAGATACGGTATGTTCTATACCTCTCAGTCAGCAAACATGATTGCTGCTTACGCGCTTCAAAAAACAACGATAAAATTTACGCAACAACAATTATTTAAACAATTATTTTTGCATTTATTCTCGATCATGAGTATGATCGGTAGATACGGTATGTTCTATACCTCTCAGTCACCAAACATGATTGCTGCTTACGGGCTACAAAAAACAACGGTAAAATTTACGCAACAATAATTATTTAAACAATTATTTTTACATTTATTCTCGATCATTAGTATGATCGGTAGATACGGTATATTCTATACCTCTCAGTCACCAAACATGATTGCTGCTTACGCGCTGCCAAAAACAACGGTAAAATAAACGTAATAACAATTATTTAAACAATTATTTATGCATTTATTCTCGATCATGAGTATGATCGGTAGATACGGTATGTTCTCTACCTCTCAGTCAGCAAACATGATTGCTGCATACGCGCTGCAAACAACAAGGGTAAAATTTACGCAACAATAAATATTTAAACAATTGATTTTTTATTTAATCTCAATCATGAGTATGATCGGTAGATACAGTATGTTCTATACCGCTTAGTCAGTAAACATGATTACTGCTTACGCGCTGCAAAAAACAACGGTAAAATTTACGCAACAATAATTATTGAGCAATTATTTTTGCTTTTATTCTCGATCATGAGTATGATCGGTAGATACGGTATGTTCTATACCTCTTAGTCAGCAAATATGATTGCTGCTTACGCGCTACGAAAAGTAACGGTAAAAATTACACAAAAATAATTGTTAAAAAAATTATTGTCGCATTTATTCTCGATCATGAGTATGATCGGTAGATACGGTATGTTCTATACGTCTCGGTCACCAAACATGATTGCTACTTACGCGCTACAAAAAAAACGGTAAAATTTACGCACCAATAATTATTTAAACAATTACTTTTGCATTTATTCTCGATCATGTGTGTGATCGGTAGATACAGTATGTTCTATACCTCTTAGTCAGCAAATATGATTGCTGCTCACGGACTGCGAAAAATAACCGTAAAAATTACACAAAAATAATTGTTAAAAAAATTATTATTGCATTTATTCTCGATCATCAGTATGATTGGTAGATACGGTATATTCTATACCTCTTAGTCAGCAAATATGATTGCTGCTTACGCACTGCGAAAGATATCGGTAAAAATTACACAAAAATAATTGCTAAAAAAATTATTATTGCATTTATTCTCGATCATGAGTATGATCGGTAGAACGGTATGATCTATACCTCTCATTCACCAAACATGATTGCTGCTTACGCGCTACAAAAAACAACGGTAAAATTTACTCAACAATAATTATTAAAACAATTGGTTTTACATTTATTCTCGATCATGAGTATGTTCGGTAGATACTGTATGTTCTATACCTCTCAGTCAGCAAACATGATTGCTGCTTACGCGCTGCAAAATACAACGGTAAAATTTATGCAAAAATAATTATTTAAACAATTATTATTGCATTTATTCTCGATTATGAGTATGATCGGTAGATACGGTATGGTATATACCTCTCAGTCAGCAAACATGATTACTGCTTACGCGCTGCTAAAAACAACAGTAAAATTTACGCAACAATAATTAATTAAACAATTATTTTTGCATTTATTCTCGATCATGAGTATGATCGGTAGATACGGTATGTTCTATACGTCTCAGTCACCAAACATGATTGCTACTTACGCGCTACAAAAAACAACGGTAAAATTTACGCACCAATAATTATTTAAACAATTACTTTTGCATTTATTCTCGATCATGTGTGTGATCGGTAGATACAGTATGTTCTATACCTCTTAGTCAGCAAATATGATTGCTCCTCACGCACTGCGAAAAATAACCGTAAAAATTACACAAAAATAATTGTTAAAAAAATTATTATTGCATTTATTCTCGATCATCAGTATGATCGGTAGATACGGTATATTCTATACCTCTTAGTCAGCAAATATGATTGCTGCTTACACACTGCGAAAGATATCGGTAAAAATTACGCAACAATAATTATTTAAACAATCCTTTTTCCATTTATTCTCGATCATGAGTATGATCGGTAGATACAGTATGTTCTATACCTCTTAGTCAGCAAATATGATTGCTGCTAACGCACTGCGAAAAATAACAGTAAAAATTACACAAAAATAATTGTTAAAAAAATTATTCTTCCATTTATTCTCGATCATGAGCATGATCGGTAGATACGGTATGATCTATACCTCTCAGTCACGAAACATGATTGCTACTTAGGCGCTACAAAAAACAACGGTAAAATTTACGCAACAATATTTATTTAAACAATTATTTTTCCATTCATTCTCGATCATGAGTATAATCGGTAGATACAGTATGATCTATACCTCTCAGTCAGCAAATATGATTGCTGCTTACGCGCTGCAAAAAAAACGGTAAAATTTACGCAACAATTATTTAAACAATTGGTTTTACATTTATTCTCGATCATGAGTATGTTCGGTAGATACGGTATGTTCTATACCTCTCAGTCAGCAAACACGATTGCTGCTTACGCGCTGCAAAATACAACGGTAAAATTGATGCAAAAATAATTATTTAAAAAATTATTATTGCATTTATTCTCGATTATGAGTATGATCGGTAGATACGGTATGGTATATACCTCTCAGTCAGCAAACATGATTACTGCTTACGCGCTGCTAAAAACAACAGTAAAATTTATGCAACAATAATTAATTAAACAATTATTTTTTCATTTATTCTCGGTCATGAGTATGATCGGTAGATACGGTTTGTTCTATACCTCTCAGTCAGCAAATATGATTGCTGCTTACGCGCTGCAAAAAACAACGGTAACATTTATGCAAAAATAATTATTTAAACAATTATTATTGCATTTATTTCCAATTATGAGTATGATCGGTAGGTACAGTATGTTCTATACCTCTTAGTCAGCAAATATGATTGCTGCTTACGCGCTACGAAAAGTAACGGTAAAAATTACACAAAAATAATTGTTAAAAAAATTATTGTTGCATTTATTTTCGATCATGAGCATGATCGGTAGATACGGTATGTTCTATACCTCTCAGTCACGAAACATGATTGCTACTTACGCGCTACAAAAACAACGGTAAAATTTACGCAACAATAATTATTTAAACATCTATTTTTCCATTTATTCTCGATCATGAGTATGATCGGTAGATACAGTATGTCCTATACCTCTTAGTCAGCAAATATGATTGCTGCTTACGCACTGCGAAAAATAACAGTAAAAATTACACAAAAATAATTGTTAAAAAAATTATTATTGCATTTATTCTCGATCATGAGTATGATCGGTAGAACGGTATGATCTATACCTCTCATTCACCAAACATGATTGCTGCTTACGCGCTACAAAAAACAACGGTAAAATTTACTCAACAATAATTATTTAAACAATTGGTTTTACATTTATTCTCGATCATGAGTATGTTCGGTAGATACGGTATGTTCTATACCTCTCAGTCAGCAAACATGATTGCTGCTTACGCGCTGCAAAATACAACGGTAAAATTTATGCAAAAATAATTATTTAAACAATTATTATTGCATTTATTCTCGATTATGAGTATGATCGGTAGATACGGTATGTTATATACCTCTCAGTCAGCAAATATGACTGCTGCTTACGCACTGCGAAAAATAACGGTAAAATTTACACAAACATAATTGTTAAAAAAATTATTATTGCATTTATTCTCGATCATGAGTATGATCGGTAGATACGGTATGATCTATACCTCTCAGTCACCAAACATGATTGCTGCTTACGGGCTACAAAAAACAACGGTAAAACTTACGCAACAATAATTATTTAAACAATTATTTTTACATTTATTCTCGATCATGAGTATGATCGGTAGATACGGTATATTCTATACCTCTCAGTCACCAAACATGATTGCTGCTTACGCGCTGCCAAAAACAACGGTAAAATGAACGTAATAACAATTATTTAAACAATTATTTATGCATTTATTCTCGATCATGAGTATGATCGGTAGATACGGTATGTTCTATACCTCTCAGTCAGCAAACATGATTGCTGCTTACGCGCTTCAAAAAACAACGATAAAATTTACGCAACAACAATTATTTAAACAATTATTTTTGCATTTATTCTCGATCATGAGTATGATCGGTAGATACGGTATGTTCTATACCTCTCAGTCACCAAACATGATTGCTGCTTACGGGCTACAAAAAACAACGGTAAAATTTACGCAACAATAATTATTTAAACAATTATTTTTACATTTATTCTCGATCATGAGTATGATCGGTAGATACGGTATATTCTATACCTCTCAGTCACCAAACATGATTGCTGCTTACGCGCTGCCAAAAACAACGGTAAAATGAACGTAATAACAATTATTTAAACAACTATTTATGCATTTATTCTCGATCATGAGTATGATCGGTAGATACGGTATGTTCTATACCTCTCAGTCAGCAAACATGATTGCTGCATACGCGCTGCAAACAACAAGGGTAAAATTAACGCAACAATAAATATTTAAACAATTGATTTTTTATTTAATCTCAATCATGAGTATGATCGGTAGATACAGTATGTTCTATACCGCTTAGTCAGTAAACATGATTACTGCTTACGCGCTGCAAAAAACAACGGTAAAATTTACGCAACAATAATTATTGAGCAATTATTTTTGCTTTTATTCTCGATCATGAGTATGATCGGTAGATACGGTATGTTCTATACCTCTTAGTCAGCAAATATGATTGCTGCTTACGCGCTACGAAAAGTAACGGTAAAAATTACACAAAAATAATTGTTAAAAAAATTATTGTCGCATTTATTCTCGATCATGAGTATGATCGGTAGATACGGTATGTTCTATACGTCTCAGTCACCAAACATGATTGCTACTTACGCGCTACAAAAAAAAACGGTAAAATTTACGCACCAATAATGATTTAAACAATTACTTTTGCCTTTATTCTCGATCATGTGTGTGATCGGTAGATACAGTATGTTCTATACCTCTTAGTCAGCAAATATGATTGCTGCTCACGGACTGCGAAAAAAAAACCGTAAAAATTACACAAAAATAATTGTTAAAAAAATTATTATTGCATTTATTCTCGATCATCAGTATGATTGGTAGATACGGTATATTCTATACCTCTTAGTCAGCAAATATGATTGCTGCTTACGCACTGCGAAAGATATCGGTAAAAATTACACAAAAATAATTGCTAAAAAAATTATTATTGCATTTATTCTCGATCATGAGTATGATCGGTAGAACGGTATGATCTATACCTCTCATTCACCAAACATGATTGCTGCTTACGCGCTACAAAAAACAACGGTAAAATTTACTCAACAATAATTATTAAAACAATTGGTTTTACATTTATTCTCGATCATGAGTATGTTCGGTAGATACTGTATGTTCTATACCTCTCAGTCAGCAAACATGATTGCTGCTTACGCGCTGCAAAATGCAACGGTAAAATTTATGCAAAAATAATTATTTAAACAATTATTATTGCATTTATTCTCGATTATGAGTATGATCGGTAGATACGGTATGGTATATACCTCTCAGTCAGCAAACATGATTACTGCTTACGCGCTGCTAAAAACAACAGTAAAATTTACGCAACAATAATTAATTAAACAATTATTTTTGCATTTATTCTCGATCATGAGTATGATCGGTAGATACGGTATGTTCTATACGTCTCAGTCACCAAACATGATTGCTACTTACGCGCTACAAAAAACAACGGTAAAATTTACGCACCAATAATTATTTAAACAATTACTTTTGCATTTATTCTCGATCATGTGTGTGATCGGTAGATACAGTATGTTCTATACCTCTTAGTCAGCAAATATGATTGCTCCTCACGCACTGCGAAAAATAACCGTAAAAATTACACAAAAATAATTGTTAAAAAAATTATTATTGCATTTATTCTCGATCATCAGTATGATCGGTAGATACGGTATATTCTATACCTCTTAGTCAGCAAATATGATTGCTGCTTACGCACTGCGAAAGATATCGGTAAAAATTACGCAACAATAATTATTTAAACAATCCGTTTTCCATTTATTCTCGATCATGAGTATGATCGGTAGATACAGTATGTTCTATACCTCTTAGTCAGCAAATATGATTGCTGCTTACGCACTGCGAAAAATAACAGTAAAAATTACACAAAAATAATTGTTAAAAAAATTATTATTCCATTTATTCTCGATCATGAGCATGATCGGTAGATACGGTATGATCTATACCTCTCAGTCACGAAACATGATTGCTACTTACGCGCTAGAAAAAACAACGGTAAAATTTACGCAACAATATTTATTTAAACAATTATTTTTCCATTTATTCTCGATCATGAGTATAATCGGTAGATACAGTATGTTCTATACCTCTCAGTCAGCAAATATGATTGCTGCTTACGCGCTGCAAAAAAAACGGTAAAATTTACGCAACAATTATTTAAACAATTGGTTTTACATTTATTCTCGATCATGAGTATGTTCGGTAGATACGGTATGTTCTATACCTCTCAGTCAGCAAACATGATTGCTGCTTACGCGCTGCAAAATACAACGGTAAAATTGATGCAAAAATAATTATTTAAAAAATTATTATTGCATTTATTCTCGATTATGAGTATGATCGGTAGATACGGTATGGTATATACCTCTCAGTCAGCAAACATGATTACTGCTTACGCGCTGCTAAAAACAACAGTACAATTTATGCAACAATAATTAATTAAACAATTATTTTTTCATTTATTCTCGGTCATGAGTATGATCGGTAGATACGGTTTGTTCTATACCTCTCAGTCAGCAAATATGATTGCTGCTTACGCGCTGCAAAAAACAACGGTATCATTTATGCAAAAATAATTATTTAAACAATTATTATTGCATTTATTTCCAATTATGAGTATGATCGGTAGGTACAGTATGTTCTATACCTCTTAGTCAGCAAATATGATTGCTGCTTACGCGCTACGAAAAGTAACGGTAAAAATTACACAAAAATAATTGTTAAAAAAATTATTGTTGCATTTATTTTCGATCATGAGCATGATCGGTAGATACGGTATGTTCTATACCTCTCAGTCACGAAACATGATTGCTACTTACGCGCTACAAAAACAACGGTAAAATTTACGCAACAATAATTATTTAAACATCTATTTTTCCATTTATTCTCGATCATGAGTATGATCGGTAGATACAGTATGTCCTATACCTCTTAGTCAGCAAATATGATTGCTGCTTACGCACTGCGAAAAATAACAGTAAAAATTACACAAAAATAATTGTTAAAAAAATTATTATTGCATTTATTCTCGATCATGAGTATGATCGGTAGAACGGTATGATCTATACCTCTCATTCACCAAACATGATTGCTGCTTACGCGCTACAAAAAAAAACGGTAAAATTTACTCAACAATAATTATTTAAACAATTGGTTTTACATTTATTCTCGATCATGAGTATGTTCGGTAGATACGGTATGTTCTATACCTCTCAGTCAGCAAACATGATTGCTGCTTACGCGCTGCAAAATACAACGGTAAAATTTATGCAAAAATAATTATTTAAACAATTATTATTGCATTTATTCTCGATTATGAGTATGATCGGTAGATACGGTATGTTATATACCTCTCAGTCAGCAAACATGATTACTGCTTACGCGCTGCTAAAAACAACAGTAAAATTTACGCAACAATAATTAATTAAACAATTATTTTTGCATTTATTCTCGGTCATGAGTATGATCGGTAGATACGGTTTGTTCTATACCTCTCAGTCAGCAAATATGATTGCTGCTTACGCGCTGCAAAAAACAACGGTAACATTTATGCAAAAATAATTATTTATACAATTATTATTGCATTTATTCTCAATTATGAGTATGATCGGTAGGTACAGTATGTTCTATACCTCTTAGTCAGCAAATATGATTGCTGCTTACGCGCTACGAAAAGTAACGGTAAAAATTACACAAAAATAATTGTTAAATAAATTATTGTTGCATTTATTCTCGATCATGAGCATGATCGGTAGATACGGTATGTTCTATACCTCTCAGTCACGAAACATGATTGCTACTTACGCGCTACAAAAACAACGGTAAAATTTACGCAACAATAATTATTTAAACAATTATTTTTCCATTTATTCTCGATCATGAGTATGATCGGTAGATACAGTATGTTCTATACCTCTTAGTCAGCAAATATGATTGCTGCTTACGCACTGCGAAAAATAACAGTAAAAATTACACAAAAATAATTGCTAAAAAAATTATTATTCCATTTATTCTCGATCATGAGCATGATCGGTAGATACGGTATGATCTATACCTCTCAGTCACGAAACATGATTGCTACTTACGCGCTACAAAAAACAACGGTAAAATTTACGCAACAATATTTATTTAAACAATTATTTTTCCATTTATTCTCGATCATGAGTATGATCGGTAGATACAGTATGTTCTATACCTCTCAGTCAGCAAATATGATTGCTGCTTACGCGCTGCAAAAAAAAACGGTAAAATTTACGCAACAATTATTTAAACAATTGGTTTTACATTTATTCTCGATCATGAGTATGTTCGGTAGATACGGTATGTTCTATACCTCTCAGTCAGCAACCATGATTGCTGCTTACGCGCTGCAAAATACAACGGTAAAATTGATGCAAAAATAATTATTTAAAAAATTATTATTGCATTTATTCTCGATTATGAGTATGATCGGTAGATACGGTATGTTATATACCTCTCAGTCAGCAAACATGATTACTGCTTACGCGCTGCTAAAAACAACAGTAAAATTTACGCAACAATAATTAATTAAACAATTATTTTTGCATTTATTCTCGGTCATGAGTATGATCGGTAGATACGGTTTGTTCTATACCTCTCAGTCAGCAAATATGATTGCTGCTTACGCGCTGCAAAAAACAACGGTAACATTTATGCAAAAATAATTATTTAAACAATTATTATTGCATTTATTTCCAATTATGAGTATGATCGGTAGGTACAGTATGTTCTACACTTCTTAGTCAGCAAATATGATTGCTGCTTACGCGCTACGAAAAGTAACGGTAAAAATTACACAAAAATAATTGTTAAAAAAATTATTGTTGCATTTATTTTCGATCATGAGCATGATCGGTAGATACGGTATGTTCTATACCTCTCAGTCACGAAACATGATTGCTACTTACGCGCTACAAAAACAACGGTAAAATTTACGCAACAATAATTATTTAAACAATTATTTTTCCATTTATTCTCGATCATGAGTATGATCGGTAGATACAGTATGTCCTATACCTCTTAGTCAGCAAATATGATTGCTGCTTACGCACTGCGAAAAATAACAGTAAAAATTACACAAAAATAATTGTTAAAAAAATTATTATTGCATTTTTTCTCGATCATGAGTATAATCGGTAGATACGGTATGTTCTATACCTCTCAGTCAGCAAATATGACTGCTGCTTACGCGCTGCAAAAAACAAGGGTAAAATTTACGCAACAATAATTATTTAAACAATCGATTTTTTATTTATTCTCAATCATGAGTATGATCGGTAGATACAGTATGTTCTATACCGCTTAGTCAGTAAAAATGATTACTGCTTACGCGCTGCAAAAAACAACGGTAAAATTTACGCAACAATAATTATTGAGCAATTATTTTTGCTTTTATTCTCGATCATGAGTATGATCGGTAGATACGGTATGTTCTATACCTCTTAGTCAGCAAATATGATTGCTGCTTACGCGCTACGAAAAGTAACGGTAAAAATTACACAAAAATAATTGTTAAAAAAATTATTGTCGCATTTATTCTCGATCATGAGTATGATCGGTAGATACGGTATGTTGTATACGTCTCAGTCACCAAACATGATTGCTACTTACGCGCTACAAAAAACAACGGTAAAATTTACGCACCAATAATTATTTAAACAATTACTTTTGCATTTATTCTCGATCATGAGTGTGATCGGTAGATACAGTATGTTCTATATCTCTTAGTCAGCAAATATGATTGCTGCTCACGCACTGCGAAAAATAACCGTAAAAATTACACAAAAATAATTGTTAAAAAAATTATTATTGCATTTATTCTCGATCATCAGTAAGATCGGTAGATACGGTATATTCTATACCTCTTAGTCAGCAAATATGATTGCTGCTTACGCACTGCGAAAGATATCGGTAAAAATTACAAAAAATAATTGTAAAAAAATTATTATTGCATTTATTCTCGATCATGAGTATGATCCGTAGAACGGTATGATCTATACCTCTCAGTCACCAAACATGATTGCTGCTTACGCGCTACAAAAAACAACGGTAAAATTTACGCAACAATAATTATTTAAACAATTGGTTTTACATTTATTCTCGATCATGAGTATGTTCGGTAGATACGGTATGTTCTATACCTCTCAGTCAGCAAACATGATTGCTGCTTACGCGCTGCAAAATACAACGGTAAAATTTATGCAAAAATAATTATTTAAATAATTATTATTGCATTTATTCTCGATTATGAGTATGATCGGTAGATACGGTATGTTATATACCTCTCAGTCAGCAAACATGATTACTGCTTACGCGCTGCTAAAAACAACAGTAAAATTTACGCAACAATAATTAATTAAACAATTATTTTTGCATTTATTCTCGGTCATGAGTATGATCGGTAGATACGGTTTGTTCTATACCTCTCAGTCAGCAAATATGATTGCTGCTTACGCGCTGCAAAAAACAACGGTAACATTTATGCAAAAATAATTATTTAAACAATTATTATTGCATTTATTCTCAATTATGAGTATGATCGGTAGGTACAGTATGTTCTATACCTCTTAGTCAGCAAATATGATTGCTGCTTACGCGCTACGAAAAGTAACGGTAAAAATTACACAAAAATAATTGTTAAAAAAATTATTGTTGCATTTATTCTCGATCATGAGCATGATCGGTAGATACGGTATGTTCTATACCTCTCAGTCACGAAACATGATTGCTACTTACGCGCTACAAAAACAACGGTAAAATTTACGGATCAATAATTATTTAAACAATTATTCTTCCATTTATTCTCGATCATGAGTATGATCGGTAGATACAGTATGGTCTTTACCTCTTAGTCAGCGAATATGATTGCTGCTTACGCACTGCGAAAAATAACAATAAAAATTACACAAAAATAATTATTAAAAAAATTATTATTCCATTTATGCTCGATCATGAGCATGATCGGTAGATACGGTATGATCTATACCTCTCAGTCACGAAACATGATTGCTACTTAGGCGCTACAAAAAACAACGGTAAAATTTACGCAACAATAATTATTTAAACAATTATTTTTCCATTTATTCTCGATCATGAGTATGATCGGTAGATACAGTATGTTCTATACCTCTCAGTCAGCAAATATGATTGCTGCTTACGCACTGCGAAAGATAACGGTAAAAATTACATAAAAATAATTGTTCAAAAAATTATTATAGCATTATTTCTCGATCATGAGTATGATCGGTAGATACGGCATCTTCTATACCTCTTAGTCAGCAAATATGATTGCTGCTTACGCACTCCAAAAAATAACGGTAAAAATTACACAAAAATAACTGTTAAAAAAATTATTATTGCATTTATTCTCGATCATCAGTATGATCAGTAGAAACGGTCTGATCAATACCTCTCAGTCGCCAAACATGATTGCTGCTTACGCGCTACAAAAAGCAACGGTAAAATTTACGCAATAATAATTGTTTAAACAATTATTTTTACATTTATTCTCGATCATGAGTATGATCGGTAGATACGGTATGTTCTATACCTCTTACTCAGCAAATATGATGGCTGCTTACGCGCTACAAAAAACAACGGTAAAATTTGCGCAACAATAATTATTTAAACAATTATTTTCACATATATTCTCGATCATGAGTATGTTCGGTAGATACGGTATGTTCTATACCTTTCAGTCAGCGAATATGATTGCTGCTTTCGCAATGCGAAAGATAACGGTAAAAATTACACAAAAATAATTGCTAAAAAAATTATTATTGCATTTATTCTCGATCATGAGTATGATCGGTAGAACGGTATGATCTATACCTCTCAGTCACCAAACATGATTGCTGCTTACGCGCTACAAAAAACAACGGTAAAATTCACGCAACAATAATTATTTAAACAATTGGTTTTACATTTATTCTCGATCATGAGTATGTTCGGTAGATACGGTATGTTCTATACCTCTCAGTCAGCAAACATGATTGCTGCTTACGCGCTGCAAAAAACAACGGTAAAATTAACGCAACAGCAATTATTTAAACAATTATTTTTGCATTTATTCTCGATCATGAGTATGATCGGTAGATACGGTATCTTCTATACCGCTCAGTCAGCAACCATGATTGCTGCTTACGCGCTGCAAAAAACAACGGTAAAATTTATGCAAAAATAATTATTTAAACAATTATTATTGCATTTATTCTCGATTATGAGTATGATCGGTAGATACGGTATGTTATATACCTCTCAGTCAGGAAACATGATTACTGCTTACGCGCTGCTAAAAACAACGGTAAAATTTACGCAACAATAATTAATTAAAAAATTATTTTTGCATTTATTCTCGGTCATGAGTATGATCGGTAGATACGGTTTGTTCTATACCTCTCAGTCAGCAAATATGATTGCTGCTTACGCGCTGCAAAACACAACAGTAACATTTATGCAAAAATAATTATTTAAAGAATTATTATTGCATTTATACTCGATTATGAGTATGATCGGTAGATACGGTATGTTCTATACCTCTTAGTCAGCAAATATGATTGCTGCTCACGCGCTACAAAAAACAACGGTAAAATTTGCGCAACAACAATTATTTAAACAATTATTTTCACCTTTATTCTCGATCATGAGTATGTTCGGTAGATACGGTATGTTCTATACCTCTCAGTCAGCAAACATGATTGCTGCTTACGCGCTGCAAAAAACAACGGTAAAATTTTCGCAACAATAATTATTTAAACAATTATTTTTGCATTTATTCTCGATCATGAGTATGATCGGTAGATACAATATGTTCTATGCCTCTTAGTCAGCAAATATGATTGCTGCTTACGCACTGCGAAAAATAACGGTAAAAATTACACAAAAATAATTACTAAAAAAAATGTTTGCATTTATTCTCGATCATGAGTATGATCGGTAGATACGGTATGATCTATACCTCTCAGTCACCAACCATGATTGCTGCTTACGCGCTACAAAAAACAGCGGTAAAATTTACGCAACAATAATTATTTAAACAATTGGTTTTACATTTATTCTCGATCATGAGTATGTTCGGTAGATACGGTATGTTCTAGACCTCTCGATCACCAAACATGACTTCTGCTTACGCGCTGAAAAAAACCACGGTAAAATTTACGCAACAATAATTATTTAAACAATTTTTTTTTCGATTTATTCTCGATCATGAGTATGATCGGTAGATACGGTATGTTCTACACCTCTTAGTCAGCAATCATGATTGCTGGTTACGCGCAGCAAAAAACAACGGTAAAATTTACTCAACAATAATTATTTAAACAATTATTTTTGCACTTATTCTCGATCATGAGTATGATCGGTAGATACGGTATGATCTATACCTCTCAGTCACCAACCATGATTGCTGCTTACGCGCTACGAAAAGTAACGGTAAAAATTACACAAAAATAATTGTTAAAAAAATTATTGTCGCATTTATTCTCGATCATGAGTATGATCGGTAGATACGGTATGTTCTCTACGTTCCAGTCACCAAACATGATTGCTACTTACGCGCTACAAAAAACAACGGTAAAATTTACGCACCAATAATTATTTAAAAAATTATTTTTGCATTTATTCTCGGTCATGAGTATGATCGGTAGATACGGTTTGTTCTATACCTCTCAGTCAGCAAATATGATTGCTGCTTACGCGCTGCAAAACACAACGGTAACATTTATGCAAAAATAATTATTTAAACAATTATTATTGCATTTATTCTCGATTATGAGTATGATCGGTAGATACGGTATGTTCTATACCTCTTAGTCAGCAAATATGATTGCTGCTTACGCGCTACAAAAAACAACGGTAAAATTTGCGCAACAACAATTATTTAAACAATTATTTTCACATTTATTCTCGATCATGAGTATGTTCGGTAGATACGGTATGTTCTATACCTCTCAGTCAGCAAACATGATTGCTGCTTACGCGCTGCAAAAAACAACGGTAAAATTTACGCAACAATAATTATTTAAACAATTATTTTTGCATCTATTCTCGATCATGAATATAAACGGTAGATACGGTATGTTCTATACCTCTTAGTCAGCAAACATGATTGCTGGTAACGCGCCGCAAAAAACAACGGTAAAATTTACGCAACAATAATTGTTTAAACAATTATTGTTGCATTTATTCTCGGTCATGAGTATGATCGGTAGATACGGTATGTTCTATACCTCTCAGTCAGCAAATATGATGACTGCTTACGCGCTGCAAAAAACAACGGTAACATTTATACAAAAATAATTTTGTAAACAATTATTTTTGCATTTATTCTCGATTATGAGTATGATTGGTAGATACGGTATGTTATATACCTCTCAGTCAGCAGACATGATTACTGCTTACGCGCTGCAAAAAGCAACGGTAAAATTTACGCAACAATAATTATTTAAACAATTATTTTTGCATTTATTCTCGATTATGAGTATGATCGGTAGATACAATATGTTCTATACCTCTTAGTCAGCAAATATGATTGCTGCTTACGCACTGCGAAAAATAACGGTAAAAATTACACAAAAATAATTACTAAAAAAAATTTTTGCATTTATTCTCGATCATGAGTATGATCGGTAGATACGGTATGATCTATACCTCTCAGTCACCAACCATGATTGCTGCTTACGCGCTACAAAAAACAACGGTGACATTTACGTAACAATAATTATTTAAACAATTGGTTTTACATTTATTCTCGATCATGAGTATGTTCGGTAGATACGGTATGTTCTAGACCTCTCGATCACCAAACATGACTACTGCTTACGCGCTGCAAAAAACAACGGTAAAATTAACGCAACAATAATTATTTAAACAATTATTTTTGGATTTATTCTCGATCATGAGTATGATCGGTAGATACGGTATGTTCTATACCTCTTAGTCAGCAAACATGATTGCTGGTTACGCGCAGCAAAAAACAACGGTAAAATTTACGCAACAATAATTATTTAAACAATTATTTTTGCACTTATCCTCGATCATGAGTATGATCGGTAGATACGGTATGATCTATACCTCTCAGTCACCAACCATGATTGCTGCTTACGCGCTACAAAAACAACGGTAAAATTTACGCAACAATAATTATTTAAACAATTAGTTTTACATTTATTCTCGATCATGAGTATGTTCAGCAGGTACGGTATGTTCTAGACCTCTCGATCAGCAAACATGATTGCTGCTTACGCGCTGCAAAAAACAACGGTGAAATTTACGCAACAATAATTAGTTAAACAATTATTTTTGTATTTATTCTCGATCATGAGTATGATCGGTAGATACGCTCTGTTCTATACCTCTTAGTCAGCAAACATGATTGCTGGTTACGCGCAGCAAAAAACAACGGTAAAATTTACGCAACAATAATTATTTAAACAATTATTTTTGCACTTATCCTCGGTCATGAGTATGATCGGTAGATACGGTATGTTCTCTACCTCTCAGTCAGCAAATATGATTGCTGCTTACGCGCTGCAAAAAACAACGTTAACATTTTTGCAAAAATAATTATTTTCAAATTTTTTATTGCATTTATTCTCGATTCTGACTATGATCGGTAGGTACGGTATGTTATATACCTCTCAGTCAGACAACATGATTGCTGCTTACGCGCTGCAAAAAACAACGGTAAAATTTACGCAACAATAATTATTTAAACAATTATTTTTGGATTTATTTTCGATCATGAGTATGATCGGTAGATACGGTATGTTCTATACCTCTTAGTCAGCAAACATGAATGCTGGTTACTCGCAGCAAAAAACAACGTTAAAATTTACGCAACAATAATTATTTAAACAATTATTTTTGCACTTATTCTCGATCATGAGTATGATCGGTAGATACGGTATGTTCTATACCTCTCAGTCAGCAAATATCATTGCCGCTTACGCGCTGCAAAAAACAACGGTTACATTTATGCAAAAATAATTATTTAAAAAATTATTATTGCATTTATTCTCGATTATGAGTATGATCGGTAGGTACGGTATGTCATATACCTCTCAGTCAGCAAACATGATTACTGCTTACGCGCTGCAAAAAACAACGGTAAAATTTACACAACGATAATTATTAAACAATTATTTTTGCTTTTATTCTCGATCATGAGTATGATCGGTAGATACGGTATGTTCTATACCTCTTAGTCAGCAAATATGATTGCTGCTTACGCACTACGAAAAGTAACGGTAAAAATTACACAAAAATAATTTTTAAAAAAATTATTGTTGCATTTATTTTCGATCATGAGTATGATCGGTAGATACGGTATGTTCTATACCTCTCAGTCACCAAACATGATTGCTACTTACGCGCTACAAAAAACAACGGTAAAATTTACGCAACAATAATTATTTAAACAATAATTTTTGCATTTATTCTCGATCATGAGTATGATCGGTAGATACAGTATGTTCTATACCTCTTAGTCAGCAAATATGATTGCTGCTTACGCACTGCGAAAAATAACGGTAAAAATTACACAAAAATAATTGTTGAAAAAATTCCTATTGCATTTATTCTCGACCACGAATATGAATGGTAGATACGGTATCTTCTATACCTCTAAGTCAGCAAATATGATTGCTGCTTACGCACTGCGAAAAATAACGGTAAAAATTACACAAAAATAATTGCTAAAAAAATTATTATTGCATTTATTCTCGATCATGAGTATGATCGGTAGATACGGTATGATCTATACCTCTCAGTCACCAATCATGATTGCTGCTTACGCGCTACAAAAAACAACGATAAAATTTACGCAACAATAATTAGTTAAACAATTATTTTTACATTTATTCTCGATCATGAGTATGATCGGTAGATGCGGTATTTTCTTTACCTCTCAGTCAGCAAACATGATTGCTGCTTACGCGCTGCATAAAACAACGCTAAAATTTACGCAACAACAATTATTTAAACAATTATTTTTGCATTTATTCACGATCATGAGTCTGATCGGTAGATACGGAATGTTGTATACCTCTCAGTCAGCAAACATGATTGCTGCTTACGCGCTGCAAAAAACAACGGTCAAATTTACGCAACAATAATTATTTAAACAATAATTTTTTTATTTATTCTCGATCATGAGGATGATCGGTAGATACAGTATGTTCTATACCTCTTAGTCAGCAAACATGATTACTGCTTCCGCGCTGCAAAAAACATCGGTAAAATTTACGCAGCAATAATTATTATAGAATTATTTTTGCTTTTATTCTCGATCATGAGTATGATCGGTAGATACGGTATGTTCTATACCTCTTAGTCAGCAAATATGATTGCTGCTTACGCGCTACGAAACGTAACGGTAAAAATTACACAAAAATACTTGTTAAAAAATGATTGTTGCATTTATTTTCGATCATGAGTACGATCGGTAGATACGGTATGTTCTATACCTCTCAGTCACCAAACATGATTGCTACTTACGCGCTACAAAAAACAACGGTAAAATTTACGCAACAATAATTATTTAAACAATTATTTTTGCATTTATTCTCGATCATGAGTATGATCGGTAGATACAGTATGTTCTATACCTCTTAGTTAGCAAATATGATTGCTGCTTACGAACTGCGAAAAATAACGGTAAAAATTACACAAAAATAATTGTTAAAAAAATTATTATTGCATTTATTCTCGATCATGAGTATGATCGGTAGATACGGTATCTTCTATTCCTCTTAGTCAGCAAATATGATTGCTGCTTGCGCGCTGCAAAAAACAACGGTAAAATTTACGCAACAATAATTATTTAAACAATTGATTTTGGATTTATTCTCGATCATGCGTATGATCGGTAGATACGGTATGTTCTATACCTCTTAGTCAGCAAACATGATTGCTGGTTACGCACCGCAAAAAACAACGGTAAAATTTACGCAACAATAATTATTTAACCAATTATTTTTGCATTTATTCTCGGTCATGAGTATGATCGGTAGATACGGTATGTTCTATACCTCTCAGTCAGCAAATATGATTGCCGCTTACGCGCTGCAAAAGACAACGGTAACATTTATGCAAAAATAATTTTGTAAACAATTATTTTTGCATTTATTCTCGATTATGAGTATGATTGGTAGATACGGTATGTTATATACCTCTCAGTCAGCAGACATGATTACTGCTTACGCGCTGCAAAAAACAACGGTAAAATTTACGCAACAATAATTTTTTAAACAATTATTCTTGCATTTATTCCCGATTATGAGTATGATTGGTAGATACAGTATGTTCTATACCTCTTAGTCAGCAAATATGATTGCTGCTTACGCACTGCGAAAAATAACGGTAAAAATTACACGAAAATAATTGTTAAAAAAATTATTATTGCCGTTATTCTCGATCATGAGTATGATCGGTAGATACGGTATCTTCTATACCTCTTAGTCAGCAAATATGATTGCTGCTTACGCACTGCGAAAAATAACGGTAAAAAATAGACAAAAATAATTGCTAAAAAAATTATTATTGCATTTATTCTCTATCATGAGTATGATCGGTAGATACGGTATGATCTATACCTCTCAGTCACCAACCATGACTGCTGCTTACGCGCTACAAAAAACAACGGTAAAATTTACGCAACAATAATTTTTTAAACAATTGGTTTTACATCTATTCTCGATCATGAGTATGTTCGGTAGATACGGTATGTTCTCGACCTCTCGATCAGCACACATGTTTGCTGCTTACGCGCTGCAAAAAACAACGGTAAAATTTACGCAACAATAATTAGTTAAACAATTATTTTTGGATTTATTCTCGATCATGAGTATGATCGGTAGATACGGTATGTTCTATACCTCTTAGTCAGCAAACATGATTGCTGGTTACGCGCAGCAAAAAACAACGGTAAAATTTACGCAACAATAATTATTTAAACAATTATTTTTGCACTTATTCTCGGTCATGAGTACGATCGGTAGATACGGTATGTTCTATACCTCTCATTCAGCAAATACGATTGCTGATTACGCGCTGCAAAAGACAACGGTAACATTTATGCAAAAATAATAATTTAAACAATTATTATTGCATTTATTTTCGATTATGACTATGATCGGTAGGTACGGTATGTTATTATAACTCTCAGTCAGCAAACATGATTACTGCTTACGCGCTGCAAAAAACAACGGTAAAATTTACGCAACGATGATTATTGAACAATTATTTTTGCTTTTATTCTCGATCATGAGTATGATCGGTAGATACGGTATGTTCTATCCCTCTTAGTCAGCAAATATGATTGCTGCTTACGCGCTACGAAAAGTAACGGTAAAAATTACACAAAAATAATTGTTAAAATAATTATTGTTGCATTTATTCTCGATCATGAGTATGATCGGTAGATACGGTATGTTCTATACCTCTCAGTCACCAAACATGATTGCCACATACGCTCTACAAAAAACAACGTTAACATTTGCGCAACAATAATTATTTAAACAATTTTTTTTGCATTTATTCTCGATCATGAGTATGATTGGTAGATACAGTATGTTCTATACCTCTTAGTCAGCAAATATGATTGCTGCTTACGCACTGCGAAAAATAACGGTAAAAATTACACAAAAATAATTAGTGAAAAAATTATTATTGCATTTATTTTCGACCATGACTAGGATCGGTAGGTACGGTATCTTCTATACCTGTAAGTCAGCAAATATGATTGCTGCTTACGCACTGCGAAAAATAACGGTAATAATTACACAAAAATAATTGTTAAAAAAATTATTATTGCATTTATTCTCGATCATTAGTATGATCGGTAGATACGGTATGATCTATACCTCTTAGTCACCAAACATGATTGCTGCTTACGCGCTACAAAAAAACAACGGTAAAATTTACGCAACAATAATTATTCAAACAATTAGTTTTGCATTTATTCTCGATCATGAGTATGATCGGTAGATACGATATGTTCTATACCTCTCAGTCACCAAACATGATTGCTACTTACGCGCTACAAAAAACACCGGTAAAATTTACGCAACAATAATTATTTAAACAATTATTTTTGCATTTATTCTCGATCATGAGTATGATCGGTAGATACAGTATGTTCTATACCTCTTAGTCAGCAAATATGATTGCTGCTTACGCACTGCGAAAAATAACGGTAAAACCTACGCAAAAATAATCGTTAAAAAAATTATTATTCCATTTATTCTCAATCATGAGTATGATCGCTAGATACGGTATCTTCTATACCTCTTAGTCAGCAAATATGATTGCTACTTACGCACTGCGAAAAATAACGGTAAAAATTACACAAAAATAATTGCTAAAAAAATTATTATTGCATTTATTCTCGATCATGAGTTTGATCGGTAGATACGGTATGATTTTTACCTCTTAGTCAGCAAATATGATTGCTGCTTACCGCTACAAAAAACAACGGTAAAATTTACGCAACAATAATTATTTAAACAATTGGTTTTACATTTATTCGCAATCATGAGTATGTTCGCTAGATACGGTATGTTCTCGACCTCTCGATCAGCCAACATGATTGCTGCTTACGCGCTGCAAAAAACAACGACAAACTTTACGCAACAACAATTATTTAAACAATTATTTTTGTATTTATTCACGATCATGAGTATGATCGGTAGATACTCTATGTTCTATACCTCTCAGTCAGCATACATGATTGCTGCTTACGCGCTGCAGAAAACAACGGTAACATTTATGCAAAAAATAATTATTTAAACAATTATTATTGCATCTGTTCTCGATTATGAGTATGATCGGTAGATACGGTATGTTATATACCTCTCAGTCAGCAAACATGATCACTGCTTACGCGCTGCAAAAAACAACCGTAAAATTAACGCAACAATAATGATTGAACAATTATTGTTGCTTTTATTCTCGATCATGAGTATGATCGGTAGATACAGTATGTTCTATACCTCTTAGTTAGCAAATATGATTGCTGCTTACGCGCTACGAAAAGTAACGATAAAAATTACACAAAAATACTTGTTAAAAAAATTATTGCTGCATTTATTCTCGATCATGAGTATGGTCGGTAGATACGGTATGTTCTATACCTCTCAGTCACCAAACATGATTGCTACATACGCGCTGCAAAAAACAACGGTAAAATTTACGCAACACTAATTATTTAAACAACTATTCTTGCATTAATTCTCGATCATTAGTATGATCGGTAGATACAGTATGTTCTATACCTCTTAGTCAGCAAACATGATTACTGCTTACGCGCAGCAAAAAACAACGGTAAAATTTACGCAACAATAATTATTTAAACAATTATTTTTGCACTTATTCTCGGTCATGAGTATGATCGGTAGATACGGTATGTTCTATACCTCTCATTCAGCAAATACGATTGCTGATTACGCGCTGCAAAAAACAACGGTAACATTTATGCAAAAATAATAATTTAAAAAATTATTATTGCATTTATTCTCGATTATGACTATGATCGGTAGGTACGGTATGTTATATAACTCTCAGTCAGCAAACATGATTACTGCTTACGCGCTGCAAAAAACAACGGTAAAATTTACGCAACGATGATTATTAAACAATTATTTTTGCTTTTATCCTCGATCATGAGTATGATCGGAAGATACGGTATGTTCTATCCCTCTTAGTCAGCAAATATGATTGCTGCTTACGCGCTACGAAAAGTAACGGTAAAAATTACACAAAAATAATTGTTAAAATAATTATTGTTCCATTTATTCTCGATCATGAGTATGATCGGTAGATACGGTATGTTCTATACCTCTCAGTCACCAAACATGATTGCTACTTACGCGCTACAAAAAACAACGGTGAAATTTACGCAACAATAATTATTTAAACAATTATTTTTGCATTTATTCTCGATCATGAGTATGATCGGTAGGTACAGTATGTTCTATACCTCTTAGTCAGCAAATATGATTGCTGCTTACAAACTGCGAAAAATAACGGTAAAAATTACACGAAAATAATTAGTGAAAAAATTATTATTGCATTTATTCTTGACCATGACTATGATCGGTAGGTACGGTTTCTTCTATACCTCTAAGTCAGCAAATATGATTGCTGCTTACGCACTGCGAAAAATAACGGTAATAATTACACAAAAATAATTGTTAAAAAAATTATTATTGCATTTATTCTCGATCATTAGTATGATCGGTAGATACGGTATGATCTATACCTCTTAGTCACCAAACATGATTGCTGCTTACGCGCTACAAAAAAACAACGGTAAAATTTACGCAACAATAATTATTCAAACAATTAGTTTTGCATTTATTCTCGATCATGAGTATGATCGGTAGATACGATATGTTCTATACCTCTCAGTCACCAAACATGATTGCTACTTACGCGCTACAAAAAACTCCGGTAAAATTTACGCAACAATAATTATTTAAACAATTATTTTTGCATTTATTCTCGATCATGAGTATGATCTGTAGATACAGTATGTTCTATACCTCTTAGTCAGCAAATATGATTTCTGTTTACGCACTGCGAAAAATAACGGTAAAACCTTCACAAAAATAATCGTTAAAAAAATTATTATTGCATTTATTCTCAATCATGAGTATGATCGCTAGATACGGTATCTTCTATACCTCTTAGTCAGCAAATATGATTGCTACTTACGCACTGCGAAAAATAACGGTAAAAATTACACAAAAATAATTGCTAAAAAAATTATTATTGCATTTATTCTCGATCATGAGTTTGATCGGTAGATACGGTATGATTTATACCTCTTAGTCAGCAAATATGATTGCTGCTTACGCGCTACAAAAACCAACGGTAAAATTTACGCAACAGTAATTATTTAAACAATTGGTTTTACATTTATTCTCGATCATGAGTATGTTCGCTAGATACGGTATGTTCTAGACCTCTCGATCAGCCAACATGATTGCTGCTTACGCGCTGCAAAAAACCACGCCAAAATTTACGCAACAACAATTATTTTTGTATTTATTCACGATCATGAGTATGATCGGTAGATACTCTATGTTCTATACCTCTCAGTCAGCATACATGATTGCTGCTTACGCGCTGCAGAAAACAACGGTAACATTTATGCAAAAAATAATTATTTAAACAATTATTATTGCATTTGTTCTCGATTATGAGTATGATCGGTAGATACGGTATGTTATATACCTCTCAGTCATCAAACATGATCACTGCTTACGCGCTGCAAAAAACAACGGTAAAATTAACGCAACAATAATGATTGAACAATTATTGTTGCTTTTATTCTCGATCATGAGTATGATCGGTAGATACAGTATGTTCTATACCTCTTAGTTAGCAAATATGTTTGCTGCTTACGCGCTACGAAAAGTAACGATAAAAATTACACAAAAATAATTGTTAAAAAAATTATTGCTGCATTTATTCTCGATCATGAGTATGGTCGGTAGATACGGTATGTTCTATACCTCTCAGTCACCAAACATGATTGCTACATACGCGCTGCAAAAAACAACGGTAAAATTTACGCAACAATAATTATTTAAACAACTATTTTTGCATTAATTCTCGATCATGAGTATGATCGGTAGATACAGTATGTTCTATACCTCTTAGTCAGCAAACATGATTACTGCTTACGCGCTGCAAAAAACAACGGTAAAACTTAAGCAACAATAATTATTAAACAATTATTTTTGCTTTTATTCTCGATCATGAGTATGATCGGTAGATACGGTATGTTATATACCTCTTAGTCCGCAAATATGATTGCTGCTTACGCGCTACGAAAAGTCTCGGTAAAAATTACACAAAAATAATTGTTAAAAAATTATTGTTGCATTTATTCTCGATCATGAGTATGATCGGTAGATACGGTATGTCCTATACCTCTCAGTCACCAAACATGATTGCTACTTACGCGCTACAAAAAACAACGGTAAAATTTACGCAACAATAATTATTTAAACAATAATTTTTGCATTTATTCTTTATCATGAGTATGATCGGTAGATACAGTATGTTCTATACCTCTTAGTCAGCAAATATGATTGCTGCTTACGCACTGCGAAAAAGAACGGTAAAACCTACAGAAAAAATAATCGTTAAAAAAATTATTATTGCATTTATTCTTGATCATGAGTATGATCGGTAGATACGGTATCTTCTAGACCTCTTAGTCAGCAAATATGATTGCTGCTTACGCACTGCGAAAAATAACGGTAAAAATTACACAAAAATATTTGCTACAAAAATTATTATTGCATTTATTCTCGATCATGAGTTTGATCGATAGATACGGTATGATCTATACCTCTCAGTCACCAAACATGATTGCTGCTTACGCGCTACAAAAAATTACGGTAAAATTTACGCAACAACAATTATTTAAACAATTATTTTTGCATTTATTCTCGATAATGAGTATGATCGGTATATGCAGTATGTTCTATACCTCTTAGTCAGCAAATATGATTGCTGCTTACGCACTGCGAAAAATAACGGTAAAAATTACACAAAAATAATTGTTAAAAAAATTATTATTGCATTTATTCTCGACCATGAGTATGATCGGTAGATACGGTATCTTCTATTCCTCTAAGTCAGCATATATGATTGCTGCTTACGCACTGCGAAAAATAACGGTGAAAATTACACAAAAATAATTGCTAAAAAAATTATTATTGCATTTTTTCTCGATCATGAGTATGATCGGTAGATACGGTATGATCTATACCTCTCAGTCACCAAACATGATTGCTGCTTACGCGCTACAAAAAACAACGGTAAAATTTACGCAACAATAATTATTTAAACAATTATTTTTACATTTATTCTCGATCATGAGAATGATCGGTAGATGCGGTATGTTCTTTACCTCTCAGTCAGCAAACATGATTGCTGCTTACGCGCTGCAAGAAACACCGGTAAAATTTACGCAACAATAATTACTTAAACAATTATTTTTTTATTTATTCTCGATCATGAGGATGATCGGTAGATGCGGTATGTTCTTTACCTCTCAGTCAGCAAACATGTTTACTGCTCACGCGCTGCAAAAAACAACGGTAAAATTTACGCAACAATAATTATTAAACAATTATTTTTGCTTTTATTCTCGATCATCAGTATGATCGGTAGATACGTTATGTTCTATACCTCTTAGTCAGCAAATATGATTGCTGCTTACGCGCTACGAAAAGTAACGGTAAAAAATACACAAAAATACTTGTTAACAAAATTATTGTTGCATTTATTCTCGATCATGAGTATAATCGGTCGATACGGTATGTTCTATACCTCTCAGTCACCAAACATGATTGCTACTTACGCGCTACAAAAAACAACGGTAAAATTTACGCAACAATAATTATTTAAACAATTATTTTTACATTTATTCTCGATCATGAGTATGATCGGCAGATACAGTATGTTCTATACCTCTTAGTCAGCAAATATGATTGCTGCTTACGAACTGCGAAAAATAACGGTAAAAATTACACAAAAATAATTGTTACAAAAATTATTATTGCATTTATTCTCGATCATGAGTATGATCGGTAGATACGGTATCTTCTATTCCTCTTAGTCAGCAAATATGATTGCTGCTTACGCACTGCGAAAAATAACGGTAAAAACTACACAAAATTAATTGTTAAAAAAATTATTATTGCATTTCTTCTCGATCATTAGTATGATCGGTAGATACGGTATGATCTATACCTCTCAGTCACCAAACATGATTGCTGCTTATGCCCTACAAAAAACAACGGTAAAATTTACGCAACAATAATTATTCAAACAATTATTTTTGCATTTATTCTCGATCATGAGTATGATCGGTAGATACGGTATGTTCTATACCTCTCAGTCAGCATACATGATTGCTGCTTACGCGCTGCAAAAAACAACGGTAACATTTATGCAAAAAATAATTATTTAAACAATTATTATTGCATTTGTTCTCGATTATGAGTATGATCGGTAGATACGGTATGTTATATACCTCTCAGTCAGCAAACATGATTACTGCTCACGCGCTGCAAAAAACAACGGTAAAATTTATGCAACAATAATGATTAAACAATTATTTTTGCTTTTATTCTCGATCATGAGCATGATCGGTAGGTACAGTATGTTCTATCCCTCTTAGGCAGCAAATATGATTGCTGCTTACGCGCTACGAAAAGTAACGGTATAAATTACACAAAAATAATTGTTAAAAAAATTATTGCTGCATTTATTTTCGATCATGAGTATGATCGGTAGATACGGTATGTTCTATACCTCTCAGTCACCAAACATGATTGCTACATACGCTCTACAAAAAACAACGTTAACATTTGCGCAACAATAATTATTTAAACAATTTTTTTTGCATTTATTCTCGATCATGAGTATGATCGGTAGATACAGTATGTTCTATACCTCTTAGTCAACAAACATGATTACTGCTTACGCGCTGCAAAAAACAACGGTGAAATTTACGCAACAATAATTATTAAACAATTATTTTTGCTTTTATTCTCGATCATGAGTATGATCGGTAGATACGGTATGTTCTATACCTCTTAGTCAGCAAATATGATTGCTGCTTACGCGCTACGAAAAGTCTCCGTAAAAATTACACAAAAATAATTGTTAAAAAAATTATTGTTGCATTTATTCTCGATCATGAATATGATCGGTAGATGCGGTATGTTTTATACCTCTCAGTCACCAAACATGATTGCTACATACGCGCTACAAAAAACAACGGTAAAATTTACGCAACAATAATTATTTAAACAATTATTTTTGCATTTATTCTCGATCATGAGTATGATCGGTAGATACAGTATGTTCTATACCTCTTAGTCAGCAAACATGATTACTGCTTACGCGCTGCAAAAAACAACGGTAACATTTACGCAACAATAATTATTAAACAATTATTTTTGCTTTTATTCTCGATCATGAGTATGACCGGTAGATACAGTATGTTCGATACCTCTTAGTCAGCAAATTTGATTGCTGCTTACGCGCTACGAAAAGTATAACGGTAAAAATTACACAAAAATAATTGCTAAAAAAATTATTATTGCATATATTCTCGATCATGAGTATGATCGGTAGATACGGTATGTTCTATACCTTTCGGTCAGCAAACATGATTGCTGCTTACGCGCTGCAAAAAACAACAGTAAAATTTACGCAACAACAATTATTTAAACAATTATTTTTGCATTTATTCTCGATCATGAGTGTGATCGGTAGATACGATATGTTCTATACCTCTCAGTCAGGATACATGATTGCCGCTTACGCGCTGCAAAAAACAACGGTAAAATTTACGCATCAATAATTATTTCAACAATTATTTTTTTATTTATTCTCGATCATGAGGATGATCGGTAGATACAGTATGTTCTATACCTCTTAGTCAGCAAACATGTTTACTGCTTACGCGCTGCAAAAAACAACGGTAAAATTTACGCAACAATAATTATTAAACAATTATTTTTGCTTTTATTCTCGATCATGAGTATGACCGGTAGATACGGTATGTTCGATACCCCTTAGTCAGCAAATATGATTGCTGCTTACGCGCTACGAAAAGTAACGGTAAAAATTACACAAAAATACTTGTTAAAAAAATATTGTTGCATTTATTCTCGATCATGAGTATGATCGGTAGATACGGTGTGTTCTTTACCTCTCAGTCACCAAACATGATTGCTACTTACGCGCTACAAAAAACAACGGTAAAATTTACGCAACAATAATTATTTAAACAATTATTTTTGTATTTATTCACGATCATGAGTATGATCGGTAGATACTCTATGTTCTATACCTCTCAGTCAGCATACATGATTGCTGCTTACGCGCTGCAGAAAACAACGGTAACATTTATGCAAAAAATAATTATTTAAACAATTATTATTGCATTTGTTCTCGATTATGAGTATGATCGGTAGATACGGTATGTTATATACCTCTCAGTCATCAAACATGATCACTGCTTACGCGCTGCAAAAAACAACGGTAAAATTAACGCTACAATAATGATTGAACAATTATTGTTGCTTTTATTCTCGATCATGAGTATGATCGGTAGATACAGTATGTTCTATACCTCTTAGTTAGCAAATATGTTTGCTGCTTACGCGCTACGAAAAGTAACGATAAAAATTACACAAAAATAATTGTTAAAAAAATTATTGCTGCATTTATTCTCGATCATGAGTATGGTCGGTAGATACGGTATGTTCTATACCTCTCAGTCACCAAACATGATTGCTACATACGCGCTGCAAAAAACAACGGTAAAATTTACGCAACAATAATTATTTAAACAACTATTTTTGCATTAATTCTCGATCATGAGTATGATCGGTAGATACAGTATGTTCTATACCTCTTAGTCAGCAAACATGATTACTGCTTACGCGCTGCAAAAAACAACGGTAAAACTTAAGCAACAATAATTATTAAACAATTATTTTTGCTTTTATTCTCGATCATGAGTATGATCGGTAGATACGGTATGTTATATACCTCTTAGTCCGCAAATATGATTGCTGCTTACGCGCTACGAAAAGTCTCGGTAAAAATTACACAAAAATAATTGTTAAAAAATTATTGTTGCATTTATTCTCGATCATGAGTATGATCGGTAGATACGGTATGTCCTATACCTCTCAGTCACCAAACATGATTGCTACTTACGCGCTACAAAAAACAACGGTAAAATTTACGCAACAATAATTATTTAAACAATAATTTTTGCATTTATTCTTTATCATGAGTATGATCGGTAGATACAGTATGTTCTATACCTCTTAGTCAGCAAATATGATTGCTGCTTACGCACTGCGAAAAATAACGGTAAAACCTACAGAAAAAATAATCGTTAAAAAAATTATTATTGCATTTATTCTTGATCATGAGTATGATCGGTAGATACGGTATCTTCTAGACCTCTTAGTCAGCAAATATGATTGCTGCTTACGCACTGCGAAAAATAACGGTAAAAATTACACAAAAATATTTGCTACAAAAATTATTATTGCATTTATTCTCGATCATGAGTTTGATCGATAGATACGGTGTGATCTATACCTCTCAGTCACCAAACATGATTGCTGCTTACGCGCTACAAAAAATTACGGTAAAATTTACGCAACAACAATTATTTAAACAATTATTTTTGCATTTATTCTCGATAATGAGTATGATCGGTATATGCAGTATGTTCTATACCTCTTAGTCAGCAAATATGATTGCTGCTTACGCACTGCGAAAAATAACGGTAAAAATTACACAAAAATAATTGTTAAAAAAATTATTATTGCATTTATTCTCGACCATGAGTATGATCGGTAGATACGGTATCTTCTATTCCTCTAAGTCAGCATATATGATTGCTGCTTACGCACTGCGAAAAATAACGGTGAAAATTACACAAAAATAATTGCTAAAAAAATTATTATTGCATTTTTTCTCGATCATGAGTATGATCGGTAGATACGGTATGATCTATACCTCTCAGTCACCAAACATGATTGCTGCTTACGCGCTACAAAAAACAACGGTAAAATTTACGCAACAATAATTATTTAAACAATTATTTTTACATTTATTCTCGATCATGAGAATGATCGGTAGATGCGGTATGTTCTTTACCTCTCAGTCAGCAAACATGATTGCTGCTTACGCGCTGCAAGAAACACCGGTAAAATTTACGCAACAATAATTACTTAAACAATTATTTTTTTATTTATTCTCGATCATGAGGATGATCGGTAGATGCGGTATGTTCTTTACCTCTCAGTCAGCAAACATGTTTACTGCTCACGCGCTGCAAAAAACAACGGTAAAATTTACGCAACAATAATTATTAAACAATTATTTTTGCTTTTATTCTCGATCATCAGTATGATCGGTAGATACGTTATGTTCTATACCTCTTAGTCAGCAAATATGATTGCTGCTTACGCGCTACGAAAAGTAACGGTAAAAAATACACAAAAATACTTGTTAACAAAATTATTGTTGCATTTATTCTCGATCATGAGTATAATCGGTCGATACGGTATGTTCTATACCTCTCAGTCACCAAACATGATTGCTACTTACGCGCTACAAAAAACAACGGTAAAATTTACGCAACAATAATTATTTAAACAATTATTTTTACATTTATTCTCGATCATGAGTATGATCGGCAGATACAGTATGTTCTATACCTCTTAGTCAGCAAATATGATTGCTGCTTACGAACTGCGAAAAATAACGGTAAAAATTACACAAAAATAATTGTTACAAAAATTATTATTGCATTTATTCTCGATCATGAGTATGATCGGTAGATACGGTATCTTCTATTCCTCTTAGTCAGCAAATATGATTGCTGCTTACGCACTGCGAAAAATAACGGTAAAAACTACACAAAATTAATTGTTAAAAAAATTATTATTGCATTTCTTCTCGATCATTAGTATGATCGGTAGATACGGTATGATCTATACCTCTCAGTCACCAAACATGATTGCTGCTTATGCCCTACAAAAAACAACGGTAAAATTTACGCAACAATAATTATTCAAACAATTATTTTTGCATTTATTCTCGATCATGAGTATGATCGGTAGATACGGTATGTTCTATACCTCTCAGTCAGCATACATGATTGCTGCTTACGCGCTGCAAAAAACAACGGTAACATTTATGCAAAAAATAATTATTTAAACAATTATTATTGCATTTGTTCTCGATTATGAGTATGATCGGTAGATACGGTATGTTATATACCTCTCAGTCAGCAAACATGATTACTGCTCACGCGCTGCAAAAAACAACGGTAAAATTTATGCAACAATAATGATTAAACAATTATTTTTGCTTTTATTCTCGATCATGAGCATGATCGGTAGGTACAGTATGTTCTATCCCTCTTAGGCAGCAAATATGATTGCTGCTTACGCGCTACGAAAAGTAACGGTATAAATTACACAAAAATAATTGTTAAAAAAATTATTGCTGCATTTATTTTCGATCATGAGTATGATCGGTAGATACGGTATGTTCTATACCTCTCAGTCACCAAACATGATTGCTACATACGCTCTACAAAAAACAACGTTAACATTTGCGCAACAATAATTATTTAAACAATTTTTTTTGCATTTATTCTCGATCATGAGTATGATCGGTAGATACAGTATGTTCTATACCTCTTAGTCAACAAACATGATTACTGCTTACGCGCTGCAAAAAACAACGGTGAAATTTACGCAACAATAATTATTAAACAATTATTTTTGCTTTTATTCTCGATCATGAGTATGATCGGTAGATACGGTATGTTCTATACCTCTTAGTCAGCAAATATGATTGCTGCTTACGCGCTACGAAAAGTCTCCGTAAAAATTACACAAAAATAATTGTTAAAAAAATTATTGTTGCATTTATTCTCGATCATGAATATGATCGGTAGATGCGGTATGTTTTATACCTCTCAGTCACCAAACATGATTGCTACATACGCGCTACAAAAAACAACGGTAAAATTTACGCAACAATAATTATTTAAACAATTATTTTTGCATTTATTCTCGATCATGAGTATGATCGGTAGATACAGTATGTTCTATACCTCTTAGTCAGCAAACATGATTACTGCTTACGCGCTGCAAAAAACAACGGTAACATTTACGCAACAATAATTATTAAACAATTATTTTTGCTTTTATTCTCGATCATGAGTATGACCGGTAGATACAGTATGTTCGATACCTCTTAGTCAGCAAATTTGATTGCTGCTTACGCGCTACGAAAAGTATAACGGTAAAAATTACACAAAAATAATTGCTAAAAAAATTATTATTGCATATATTCTCGATCATGAGTATGATCGGTAGATACGGTATGTTCTATACCTTTCGGTCAGCAAACATGATTGCTGCTTACGCGCTGCAAAAAACAACAGTAAAATTTACGCAACAACAATTATTTAAACAATTATTTTTGCATTTATTCTCGATCATGAGTGTGATCGGTAGATACGATATGTTCTATACCTCTCAGTCAGGATACATGATTGCCGCTTACGCGCTGCAAAAAACAACGGTAAAATTTACGCATCAATAATTATTTCAACAATTATTTTTTTATTTATTCTCGATCATGAGGATGATCGGTAGATACAGTATGTTCTATACCTCTTAGTCAGCAAACATGTTTACTGCTTACGCGCTGCAAAAAACAACGGTAAAATTTACGCAACAATAATTATTAAACAATTATTTTTGCTTTTATTCTCGATCATGAGTATGACCGGTAGATACGGTATGTTCGATACCCCTTAGTCAGCAAATATGATTGCTGCTTACGCGCTACGAAAAGTAACGGTAAAAATTACACAAAAATACTTGTTAAAAAAATATTGTTGCATTTATTCTCGATCATGAGTATGATCGGTAGATACGGTGTGTTCTTTACCTCTCAGTCACCAAACATGATTGCTACTTACGCGCTACAAAAAACAACGGTAAAATTTACGCAACAATAATTATTTAAACAATTATTTTTAAATTTATTCTCGATCATGAGTATGATCGGTAGATACAGTATGTTCTATACCTCTTAGTCAGCAAATATGAAACCCCAAAAATTAAACAGTTCATTTTTCTTCAACGCAACGGGATGTAACCGCTGCGTTATTTATTCCTTTCTAACATCCTGAACATCGAATCGATTCGCTTGGCTTTTTTGGCACGGTTTTCTTTGTTGCCATATGTTTTTCGAGTTGATAAGTAGTACGAAGGTACGAGCCGCCGCCGCCGCCGCCGCCGCCGCAACGTCCCTTTTCGTTGTTATGTATATATTTTCGTTTGTTAATTCTACTCGTCTGTTCGCATTTTCACGCACGAAAGTGCGTCGATGTATCGTTAGATAAGCCCATGTACAAAAAAGTCTTTGCAGATCCTCGCTTGAGGCAACTCAAATTCAAGAGAAAGGTCCTTGTTACCGTAAACAGACGGTGGTGGCGGAATCGCATATCAAGGCGTCTGGCCACCTTGGCCGATCGAAAAATGGGTATATTAAAAAAAAATAATAAATTCGAAAGTATGGGCCGGAATATTTTTATTTTTTTACACAACGTCAGAAAGGGCTTCAAGCATAACGTTAATAAATTTCCGTTCAAAATATTAAAAAATGGCGCCGTTTTGCACATTGCCGCGGAGGCCCTCCGTACGATTCGCGCGGTCGTTGTCCCAGCTGTTACCCGGTCATGTCACATTAGAAAAAAAAATCAGCTCATTCGTAAGTCCTGTCGCTACACTGTAGCGTAGCGGTTTTTTTTCGACCATTAAAAAAATTGTGGCGCGACCTAATTTCGGTGAAAAATCCAAATTTTTTTTCCGGCTCACCATAATTTTTTTAATGGCCGAAAAAAAACCGCTAGGCTCCATTGTAGCGGCATTACTCACGAATGAGCTGATTTTTTTTTTCTAATGTGACATGACCGGATATCAGCTGGGACAACGACCGCGCGTATCGTACGGAGGGCCTCCGCGGCAATGTGGAAAACGGCGCCATTTTTCAATATTTTGAACGGAAATTTATTAACGTTATTCTTAAAGCCCTTTCTGACGTTGTGGGAAAAAATAAAAATATTCCGGCCCATACTTTCGAGTTTATTATTTTTTTTTTAATATACCCATTTTTCGATCGGTTAAGGTGGCCAAACGCCTTAAAGATAAATTCATGGTTGCAACGCGATGGCACTGCTAGTCAAACTTTAAACGCGTTTTCTTCGAAACTATCGATTGAAAACCGTGTACACGATTTATCGACATCTCACACACGGGGATTCACTTTAAATGTCCTACACATATTCAGTGTAATATCGTGGCGGTCGTTTTCAGACCTGTATATAAGATCGTGCCTCAGCCATTGACATTTCTAACCATTTCCGAGAAATATCCTAGCCCCGAGAGGAGAGTAATGCTTTCGACTTTCGGTAAGGAGACGCAATTTCGGTTACTGGAGACGCGAGTGCAGGAGATTCGTGCAATTCGATCGGTCGTTTCGCACTGCCGCCCATATCATTCGATCTCTGTCGAAGGATGCTGGGCGATTATTATCCGGCGATGGATGTACCGGAAGAAATGGCGGCACGGTTGGAGGATTCTTGTTCGAGACGAGACGCGCGGCGAGTTTGACACCGCATCGGCGGATCGAGAGGTGATCCTCGAGAGTAGGTACTTCTTTGGCTGCCGCGTCGTTCGTGTATTCCTGCAAATTCGAGGCAAGGCAAGTCGACTACTGGCGCACTATCGTGACGACGATTTGCGCGATATCTCCTCTTCTTACCTGTTCCAAACATTGCCAGTGAATCGTCGCAACGGGATAAGCGGTACTCTAAAGTTCGTCAAGATGAACTGTCATTTGGAAGACGGGTGGGTGTTTGAATTCCCGTAGACGGTGCGCGCGACTCCCATCGACAGATTCGCGTCTTTGCAGTTTGGCGATCCAATCGACCAGCTCGGGGAGTTTGTAACGCTGGACTGAAAGCAAGCCGATTACGAAAGAGAACGGGGGGGCGGGGCGGGTTAGGATAGAGAAGAGAGCGTTGTGCTCGCTCACCCGACCGATTGTGATACGTCTGACCAGCCATCCTTTTGACCATCTTTGACGATCGCGGTTATTCCAGCGGTATGTCTCCCACCCCAATCGTCTGCTTTTCCCTCATTTCTCCCTGCATCCAGAGTAGGATACCCCTGCGGATGGTTAACCTGAGATATTGAGCGGAAAGTGAAGATCCACTTGCTTAAAGTGTCCTTGCCAATGCTGCGTGTACACGTTGACCAACGAATAGTCGTCCTACTTGCCGTACGTGTCCGACAGTCTGACTTTGACGTGAAATACGCAGAAACCTCTGCCAGCATGATTGGCTGCAACGAGAGGCCATATCGAGAGTCGCTCGACGAAGCAAACAGGGAAAAAGGGAGTGAAACTGACCTTGGGTTTTTTAGCAGCGTTGAGGCACGACGCGTCAACGAATCGATCGACATTTGCGCATTTGCAGAGCCTCGCCACCGTCGCGGCACACCCTCCGCACCTTCACCTTGTTATATTTGTAGTATCGCGTTTCTCATTGGCACGCCATCAGATTCACAAAAACGTCCGAATACTCGACGCACCTTGGAATGGAATTCTGGTCGCTCAAAAGGGCGACAAATTAATTGGCGCAAATCGACGCAGAGCTGCAGCCTTATACTCTGTTGTAAGGCTCTCCTCTCTACGGTAGAATCATCTGCAATGATTTTATACTTTCTCTCGTATCGGCGATTAGCGGTCGCCTCCCGTGTACATTCCTACCGACCTGCGTTCCGATCTTGCCGAGACGATTCAAGCCGTCATTTCTAAGGAAGCCCGTATTCCCAAATACGGTGCACACTGTCGCTGAGAAGGAACTGCGTCCGCCGCGGTTCCTCTGCTCTTCGAGGCGGTCACGCCGGGAGCTTTAATGGGCGCCAGCTCTGCCGAGACCGCTAACGATAAAACTTATTTCTCTCTGAAACTAACTCTATTATGCAATTGGACAAACAACTTCAAAAAGCAAGAAAAAATATGAGATCGGTCGCGTACGCGGATCTTATTATTACGAGTAAAACAGGACCGCGATAAAACACGCCCATTACGCTTATTTATTCGTTGGCTCAGTTTTGAAAATACGGCAATGCGAGATGATACTGAAGTTTGCATTGTTGCAAACGCAACGAAATTTTTTTTTGATTCTCCATTTTTGATGATCAACTGGTTGCTTTATGTGTTTGGTGAAGAAAAAACATGTATCCGCCATGTACGTCTCCCAGAAATCGCCCTTAAGCGGGGGTGAAAATCGAAAAAGAATCGTATCTCCCGACGTACAGGTATCACACATTTTCTTTTTCCATATTCGCATTAGGGAGCTCTAGAAAGTAGCCTGGAAAAAGTTTGGGTGATTTTCGAGAACCGGACGCCACCCTTAAGCGAGGTTGAAAAATCGAAAAAAATCGAAAAAAAATCGTATCTCCAGACGGACAGGTATCACACATTTTCTTTTTCGATATTCGCATTAGGGAGCTCTAGAAAGTAGCCTGGAAAAAGTTTGGGTGATTTCCGAGAACGGGAGATACGATTTTTTTTTCGATTTTTCAAACTCGCTTAAGGGTGGCGTCCGGTTCTCGAAAATCACCCAAACTTTTTCCAGGCTACTTTCTAGAGCTTCCTAATGCGAATATCGATAAAGAAAATGTGTGTGACGAACGTACGATGTCCG
Organism: Ophion slaviceki; assembly: GCA_944452715.1. Lineage (NCBI taxonomy): Eukaryota > Metazoa > Arthropoda > Insecta > Hymenoptera > Ichneumonidae > Ophion > Ophion slaviceki. The sequence continues at coordinate 8,811,734 of OX101794.1, read as the reverse complement.
GAACGCGGGCGGCAAGAATACTCGACTAGCAGGGGTTTTTGACCACCACGTGTGACGCGTCAATATTGCAGGTTAGGCGAGAATGTAGGTATGAGATGACACAAGCGATTTCAAGTCTCTCCTACGTTGTTATGGTGGCCCTAATAAGGGCCGGGGGGGACAGCAGTTTTTGCGAGTTCGGATGTTCGTAGGTGTCCACGCCGTCATAAGCCAGTGGGCGGAAGGGGGGGGGGGTGTTAGTCCCTGATCCCGAGATCCGAGAAGTCACTGCTTGGAGAGGCGGAGGGATCTGGGGAACTGGGAGCCGGTGGAGACCCCATCAGGGAGAGTTCGAGAGGGATGGAATATTCCCGGAGGGCCTCCGCGAATTTCCTCTCGAAATCCTCCGAAGTGGTGATCTCCGTCGGGAGGTCGGGGGAGGATGGTCGATCAGGGGACTGGGGGATCGAGAAAGCAGGAGTCGGGTGTAGTAAGGAATTACCGGGTTCAGGGTGCTGTGGGAGGGGTAGGGCAGACGGAAGGGATTTTAAGGAAGGGGTTAAAGGAACCTTAAAACCAGCCTCGAAGGGTCGTGGAGGTGTTTGTTTCCTTTCCCACCGGAGAGTGGCCAAATTCATCCACTTCCGGCGGTCCCCCCGTGGATCGGGTCTCAACTGAGTTACACGCACTCCACCGACCGGTTCGCAATTCTCCTTTTCTCGTCGTCTGCATCTCCTCTCTACATCTACTTGGCTTCGAGGCATTGGGTTTTTGGGTAGTTCTGTAGTCTAGGAGGGGGAATGAAATAGCGCAACACCGAATTAATTGCCATTATGAATAATTTTATTAATTACCAAAATTCTACTGTCAAAATCAATGTATGAAACAGGGGGTTATTTTTTGCAATATTTACATTAAGTCTTATAATAAAAATTTACATGGGTAATAAAATACGCCAAGGTAACGGCTTGTAGGAAAAAGTCGGGGTACACGAGGTGTTGAGAATGTCGCTGTTCGAGGCGGGGGGAGGGGGGGATTTTATTTCCCTTCTCTTGCGGTATTTTACGTTCGATGGTCACGCTCCTTAACTCCAATGACGAGGGGGGGGGGGGGAGGCTTATTCAGTGATAGCGGGGGATAGGCTTATGCAGGATAGGCGCCACTTCTTCAGTGGTCAGAAGTCGGGGAATCACTTATTCAGTGATAGGAGCCACTTATTCAGTGGACGGGAGTCGAGGAATCACTTATTCAGTGATAGGAGCCACTTATCCAGTTGACGGGAGTCGGGGAATCAATTATTTAGTGATAGAGGAGGAGGGAAGGTTTGTTTGGGGTAAGCGGAGGGGGGAAGGTTTAGTCAGGATAGGCGCCACTTTTTCAGTGGTCAGGAGTCGGGGAATCACCTATTCAGTGATAGGAGCCACTTATTCAGTGGACGGGAGTCGAGGAATCACTTATTCAGTGATAGGAGCCACTTATCCAGTGGACGGGAGTCGGGGAATCACTTATTCAGTGATAGCGGAGGAGGGAAAGGTTATTTATGATAATCGTACTCACCTGTTCGTAGAAGATAGCTCGGGATAAAACTGCTACTAAGCTCGAGGCGGTCCGCGCTCCCAGTCTTATAGGCCAGCGCGAACCAGGAGGAGAGTCGGGCGCCTCGAGCGCGGCGGCGAGAGCCCGAAACTTTAAAAAGCGGAAGCGGGACTCTAGGTGTACTGTGGTGCGCGGGTTTCCCGCCGCGGTGCCGGAGTCGCCCGTCCCTCTGGACAAACTCACAACTCGCGGCGCGCCCGTCGCGGCGCTGTATTCGCATGAATTTCGGATAACATGATAACACGAGGTTTCGATTCGTGTACCGCGTGTATACATCGACGCGTTTGACAGCTCGTCACCTCGAAGTTTATTTATAACGTGTAATGTTTTAAAGTTATTTATTAACGCAAGGGTTCAGTGTTTTTATCAATGGAAAGGTATATTTTGGTGCGACCTCGGCCCGCACCTTTTTCTTCGCGGTCCTCGCCTGGCTCGGCCTTGAAGAGGGAATTCTTTTTAAAAACTACACAAAAATAATTGATAAAAAAATTATTATTGCATTTATTCTCGATCATTAGTATGATCGGTAGATACGGTATGACCTATACCTCTCAGTCACCAAACATGATTGCTGCTTACGCGCTACAAAAAACATCGGTAAAATTTACGCAACAATAATTATTTAAACAATTATTTTTGCATTTATTCTCGACCATGAATATGATCGGTAGATACGGTATGTTTTATACCTCTTCGTCAGCAAATATGATTGCTGCTTACGTACTTCGAAAATTACCGGTAAAAATTACAGAAAAATAATTGTTAAGAAAACTATTCTTGCATTTATTCTCGATCATGAGTATGATCGGTAGATACGGTATTTTGTATATCTCTCGTCAGAAAATATAATTGCTGCTTATGCGCTGCAAAAAACAACGGTAAAAATGTCACAAAAATAATTGTTAAAAAAATTATTTTTGCATTTATTCTCGATCACGAGTATGATCGGTAGACACGGAATTTTGTATACCTCTCAGTCAGCGAATATAATTGCTGCTTATGCGTTGCAAAAACAACGGTAGAAATCTCACAAAAATAATTGTTAAAAAAATTATTTTTACATTTATTCTCGATCATGAGTATGATCGGTAGATACAGTACTTTGTATACCTCTCAGTCAGCAAATATGATTGCTGCTTATGCGCCGCAAAAAACAACGGTAGAAATTTCACAAACATAATTGTAAACAAAATTATTTTTGCATTTATTCTGTATCATGAGCATGATCGATAGATACGGTATGTTCTATACCTCTCACGAGGGGACGCTCCGGGAGGTGCATCGAGTTACGGGCTCCCACTTCGCGTGCTCATAGTGTCGGTAGGTACGAACCAAGCCCCAAAATGGAGGTGCCAATTGGGCTTCGTTTTTGAGAAATCGCCGGTCAAAGTTGGGAACCCGCTTACGTACCGTAGAGTTTGTACATGAACACATCGAGGCGAGCAGCCCAGCGGCAAAGGAGTAAGACTCCTGTCCGGAACTTGTTCTTGTCGAATGTATTTGCGAAGAACTGTTTCTTGGCCAATCACTGTATCTTCCGCAATGAGCCTTCCAAGATCACGCTGCAAGGCACCTGTCAATCATGCAAAGAACTTGTTCTTGGCAGAACACAGAATCCTTTGCAGCGAGCTGATGAAGATCTCGCTGGAAGGCACCTGTCTAACATAGTCGGAAGAACTTGTTCTTGGCACAACGCGGTATCGGTTGCAACAGGCGTGCAAACATTCTGCTGCGAGGTACCCATCAAATGTGCCAGCATGGATCTCTCTGCACAGCACCGATACAGTGTCCATGCCAGCATCTTGCTGCAGATGACAAACTTTTGTGCTTTGCAACGAGCTTGCCATGATCCTGCTGCAAGGTACCTGTCGATTGGGCCTGCTAAGAACTTGTTCTTGGCAAATCACAGAATCCTTCGCAGCGAGTCGGTGAAGATCTCGCTGGAAGGCACCTGTCGAATGCAGTTGCGAAGAACTTGGTCTTGGCACACCATTGTATCTTTCGCAACGGGCGTGCAAAGACTCCTCTGCGAGATACTTGTAGAATATGTCAGCATGGATCTCGCTGCACGGTACCGATACAGTGTACGTGCGAATATCTTGCTGCAGATGACAAATTTTTGTGCTTTGCCGCTTGCCACCGGGGAAAAAGAGAACCCTTTTCAATGAGCCGGCGAAGCACTTGTGTAATGAGTCACTGGAGGTCTCCTTACAAAGTGAGTGTCCTTTTCAGAGATCTCCATCGACGGAGCTTGCTGAGACCACGACAAGAGGAACGGACAGCAAGTCTGTCGCCGCTACCTTTGTACGCTTAGCGACAGACGCCAGATCTCCGGAGGCTCCGTTGTACACAAAAATATTTCATCGCACCGGTGGCATTCTTTTTAAACGCGTCCGAAACTTTGAAATTATTTAATTTTATTTATTGAGATTTGGAGAGCTCAGAAAAAAATATTTTAATAAATTTCTACATAACCTCAGCAAATACCTGTGGCTCGTCGGATACACCGCCCCGGTGATTTGTTCCTTGAAAATATCCGCAATCGTCGCACTTGAGATCACGCAAAAAATTCTTTTTCATGTCGTTTATATACGAAAAACAAAACTTTTTCCCATTTTTCGATGGCAGTCACACACGCAGCCAAATATCAGCTGCCACTTTGCCGGCGTATCGAGCTCGTGCACATCGATGCGCGTTGTCTGCAGCACATGTCACGAGCGCCTCGCTGGAATTCGCGAGAACTAGCTATCTCGGACATCGTGCGAGATTTGTTTGAAATCGTCTGCTATTACCTATTAATTGTAGATACCCACGGATTTCCGAATATATGCGAAGGAATGAAATGATTGAGGTGTCACAAAGTGTGTTTCTAATGTGGCCACACGGCTCTGCTCCTCTCCAAGGCGTGGCATTAGCGAAACTTTTTATTTTTCACCATTTCAATCACGAGTTCAGCATGGTAAGACAATCTACTTTTTTTTTCTCAAGTTCAAGAAATTTGAGGGGCAGACAGCGGTTTGTCTATCAATTTGACGTCTTCTGGCCAAATTTCATGAAATTCTGAAGAGCCGTTTCGGAAATCCGTGGGTATCTACAATCGTGTTCTGCCATACCGACGGCGATGGTGTGTCATTCCGTCTTAAGCGTCTTCGAACCCCTCATGAATGTCTTCAAACGTATTATGAATGTCATCAAATGTCTCTTGAACGAATTCGAAAGTTTTTGAACATCTTTCAACCCCTGGTGAATGTCTTTGAAAGTCTCGTAAACGTCTTCGAATCCCTGATCGATGTCTTCAAACATATCATGAATATCGTCACAGATCTCTTGAACGTCTTCGAACCTCTCGAATGTCTTTAAACGTTTTCGAAAGTCTCTTGAAGGTCTCACGAACACCTTCAAACGTCTCATGACGTCGTAGAAAGTCTTTTGAAACTCTTTGAACCACTCATGCATGTCTTCAAACGCCTTATGAATGTTTTCCACCGTCTCTTGAATGTCTTCGAACGTCTTATGAATGTCTTCGGAAGTCTCTGGAGCGTCTCACGAAGAGTACAATCCAATCAGTGGTGGAGTTAAAAAAATGGTATAAAATCATGTCGATGATTCTCATCCACTTCAGTCAACATGGAGCTTATCGTCGATGTGCCGGGCTTCAAGAGACCCGTCAACGAATTTGTCCTGAAGGAGATGTCCATCGTCAAACTCCATGAGAAGAATGCTGAACTGCTGACGCTCGCCTTCGACGCACCATTTGCATGGGACTCTTTACCGGCCAAGTACAAAATGACAAACAAGTGGCTGGAACGCAATTTCCATGGCATTCGATGGGATCACAATGGCATACCATACGAAGCAGCTAGAAAGACAATTCGAGAACTCTTGCATGATCTCCTACGATCTATGCGAAGGGACGCGTGGCTATCAAGATTCACGGATCCCGTGACAAACGTCATCGACTTGGAGACTCTGGACTGTCCATCGCTGCAGAAGCTGCCGAAAATCACAAACTCCAAATGCCCCCATCATCCCTTCAACACGAAATACAATTGCGCCCATGAGAATATAAAATCGGTGAAAAGCTGGTTGAGCGTATACGAAGCGTGAGCAAGGGTTTTTTTTGAATGAATAGAAAACATTTCAATGAAAATATATGTCATTTGTATTCTTTATTCTACGGCGAAAAAATCCATCATTTACAATTCGATCAAACATATATATTTTTTACATAGTCAACACTAACTGTTGAAAACGGTGGCAAGACGCTATGGTGTAAACAGTTCGATGATGGTGTTCCAAAGAATTTTTTTTTCCCCGTCCACCATGTTCAGAAACGACTGAACTCGACACTGTTGTATTTTCCACCAATATACCGCATGCAGAGGTGACCATCGCGTGCCACTTGCAGCATACTCTCGAACATTGCCGGATCTTGGTCGAAGGCCTTTACAAGTCGCGCCGGTAAGAAGACGGAGAACTCATCTGCGATATCCGCGATGTAGCGTTTCCCAAATTTGGTTTGTACGGACCTCATGTCGGAGATTAGTCGTTCCGACTCAACGCGGAGTTCTGACAGCTTCTTCGTTGGGGGGAATTCCGTCATCCGGCCGACTTTGTTGATACTCGAGAGATCCATTTTCTCCGCACTTTCAAAGTTCTTTTTAGATGTTGATGGTGCAGTGGAATAGTGCACTCTGAGCGTGGTCCACAAAATTATAAGCTCCCTCGTAAGCCTCCCACTCAAATTTTCAAACCTCTCCCCTCTTTGACAATCGTGAAAAACAGGGTTGAACACGTTCGAAGCACCGTGGAGAATTTTCCCCCCGACATTTTTTCACGCTCCCGAAAAACAGGTTCAAACACGTTCGAAGAACCCCCAGGGGGGCGCCCCGGCGACCCCCCCAGGACCGCCCCTGGACATCACCCCTGGACCCCCCTGGATACCGCCACTGGACCCTCCCAAGCCCTCCCCCCCCCTTGAGCCTCCCCCCAAAAGTGGCTTAGAACCGCTACAACTACTCTACTGCAGCACGATGCACCACTACGGTGAGGCGCCGGCGTTTCAGCCGGGCGTGCACCGATTCCCCGGGAGGCCTCACTGGGTGCATCCCTCGGTCGGGATTGCTCAGTACGTCGAGCCACACTCCGCTCGACCGAGTTCCGCACGCCAACCTAACCAAAAGGGAAACACAACCCAAAACCTCAAACGTAACAAGACAAACATTCTAGAGGAAGGGCCCTTAACTCTAACGGATGGGTCGCAACCCGGGCAGCGAGAGCATATCTTGATCATCGGTAGCATTTCTGTGACGTGGCTCAAAAAATCACGTCACAATATATACAGGGTGACAATTTTAATGTGGCCATGCTTTTTTTGAGGGCCTTGCGCGAAGATTTTGGGTCTGAAAAAAATATGATTTTGAATGGTTTTTCGAGACTTTTTCGAAAAAAAATACGGCAGATTTTTGTCTTGAAAAATGTACGCCAGAAGAAATAAGGCATTGCGAAAAAAAACGCAAAATACATTCCGAGCACATGAGATTGAAGTTGTTTAAATTCCGCATACAATGCACTCCGGAAAACTTGATTTGCGGCCGCCATCATGGTGGAAAAAAATGTTAAAAATACGCCGTAAAGTGGCAATTTGCGTGAAACAAGCGATTTAAGTCAGACGCGATCGTGCTATGGGATGTCCTAGCTTGGTACGTTACAGCTGCAACTTCCGAATGTTCGGCTGTCACACGAAGGTGGTTGAGAATCCCTTGACCCGCGAATGAGCTAAGGGATCTGAATTTGTACCCATCCGAGTCCATTGCAGAGAATATGGTCAATTTCGAAAAAGTTCGAAAATTCCATGTACTGCAAATAATATTTTGAATAATTTGGAATTCGTTTCCAGCTCTTGGACACATCATTTTGAAAAAAAAACTTTAACACAGATTAGGGAAAATTTACAGACTTTTTCCCATTACGCGTATTATTTTTCCCACATTCATTACTGCGAGCATTGTGTGAGCGTGTGCGTGCATGAGGATGCACGAGTGCACACGCGCGTGTGCGTAATGTGGACATTTGCCACGTTTCGAGCGCGCTCTGAACTCGGGTTCGGAGAGCACGCTACGCGGTTCGGTCCGAACGCATCGTCAAACGTCAAAACGCGTTATTTGACGTTTCGGATTAGTCAGCTGATATTGTCAGCTGATACCATCTTGGATATGCAGATTTAGCGCACACACGTCGAACTGTCGTCGAAAGGCCAAATTTGACGCGTGATTTGACGTTTCATCAATCGTCTGCTATTAATTTCTGACATCTTGGGCAAATGGGGAGCACGCGCGTTGAAGGTTTGCCGAAATGCACTGTTTGGCGCGTGATTTGATATTACGTGATATCGCCGGCCATGATTGTTTGCCATTTTGGATGTGCAAAATCATGATTCGAGACGGCGAACGATTATCCCTAAGTAAATGAAAACACAACTACGTACTGGAAAAAGGTGTTTTTAATGATTAATTGAAAAGTACCGAACATCGGAACAAAAACAAGTTTGGTATTTTTTTCAGACAAGTTGACCGTGCCTCTACCTGGAGCGCCGATTCGATTTCTATCTACGCAATAAATAATTAATACATGTCTGCGATGGTTCTGAAGGCGTAAACCAGTTATTCCATAATGATGATTATGGTTCTGGGGGATGGGTTCGGAAATCCCCGAGATATGACTGTCCCGAGCTTATGTTCGCTTTTACCTTACTTTCGGTTATTTTGCGTCAAAGGGTATCGAGACGGTCCGCGGACGGTTTCAAGCGCATTTGTTGATTGACAAAGGTAAAAGCAATGGTGATGGTGGTTCTGGGGAATTCGATACGGCACATGGACGACGATTATAAGCACATTGATTAATAAAAATAAAAGCAATGATTGTGATGATTCTGGGGTACCTGATTGGACATGCCTGATATGACGGCATCGAGTTCTTCTCTGCTTTTACCTTTCTTTCAGTCATATCGCATTGAATAAAATGACGAAGATGTGGGGATGATAACAGGCGCATTTGTTAATAAACAAAGGTAAAAGCAATGATTGTGTCGATTCTGGGTGACCCGATTGGACAGGCCTGATATGACGGCATCGAGTTCTTCTCTGCTTTTACCTTTCTTTCTCTCATATCGCATCAAATACACTGACGACGATTTGAAGACGATTACAGGCGCATTTGCTAATAAAAAAAGATAAAAGCAATAATTGTGCTCATTCTGGGGGACCCGAATGGACATGACTAACATGACGGCATCGAGTTCTTCTCTGCTTTTACCTTTATTTCTGTCATATTGCTTCAAATACAATGACGACGATTTGAGGATGATTTCAGGCGCATTTGTTAATAAAAAAAAGGTAAAAGCAATGATTGTGATGAATCTGGGGAACCCGAATGAATATTACTAATATGACGGCATCGAGTTCTTCTCTGCTTTTACCTTTGTTTCTGTCGTATCGCATCAAATACAATGACGACGATTTGAGGATGATTACAGGCGCATTTTTTAACAAACACAGATAAAAGCAATGATTGTGCAAATTCTGGAAGACCCGAATGGACATTGCTAATATGACGGCATCGAGTTCTTCTCTGCTTTTACCTTTATTTCTGTCGTATCGCATCAAATACAACGTCGAGGATTTGAGGATGATTACAGGCGCATTTGTTAATAAAAAAAGATAAAAGCAATAATTGTGCTCATTCTGTGGGACCCGAATGGACATTGCTAATATGACGGCATCAAGTTGTTCTCTGATTTTGCCTTTATTTCTGTCGTATCGCATCAAATACAATGACGACGATTTGAGGATGATTACAGGCGCATTTGTTAATAAAAAAGATAAAAGCAATAATTGTGCTCATTCTGGGGGACCCGAATGGACATTGCTAACATGACGGCATCGAGTTCTTCTCTGCTTTTACCTTTCTTTCTGTCATATCGCATCAAATACACTGACGACGATTTGAAGACGATTACAGGCGCATTTGTTAATAAAAAAAGATAAAAGCAATAATTGTGCTCATTCTGGGGGACCCGAATGGACATTACTAACATGACGGCATTGAGTTCTTCTCTGCTTTTACCTATATTTCTGTCATATTGCTTCAAATACAATGACGACGATTTGAGGATGATTACAGGCGCATTTGTTAATAAAAAAGATAAAAGCAATAATTGTGCTCATTCTGGGGGACCCGAATGGACATTGCTAACATGACGGCATCGAGTTCTTCTCTGCTTTTACCTTTCTTTCTGTCATATCGCATCAAATACACTGACGACGATTTGAAGACGATTACAGGCGCATTTGTTAATAAAAAAAGATAAAAGCAATAATTGTGCTCATTCTGGGGGACGCGAATGGACATTACTAACATGACGGCATCGAGTTCTTCTCTGCTTTTACCTTTCTTTCTGTCATATCGCATCAAATACACTGACGACGATTTGAAGACGATTACAGGCGCATTTGTTAATAAAAAAAGATAAAAGCAATAATTGTGCTCATTCTGGGGGACCCGAATGGACATTACTAACATGACGGCATCGAGTTCTTCTCTGCTTTTACCTTTATTTCTGTCATATTGCTTCAAATACAATGACGACGATTTGAGGATGATTTCAGGCGCATTTGTTAATAAAAAAAGGTAAAAGCAATGACTCTGATGAATCTGGGGAACCCGAATGACTATTATTAATATGACGGCATCGAGTTCTTCTCTGCTTTTACCTTTGTTTCTGTCATATTGCTTCAAATACATTGACGACAATTTGAGGATGATTTCAGGCGCATTTGTTAATAAAAAAAAGGTAAAAGCAATAATTGTGATGAATCTAGGGGACCCGACTGGGCATTGCTAATATGACGGCATCGAGTTCTTCTCTGCTTTTACCTTTCTTTCTGTCATATCGCATCAAATACACTGACGACGATTTGAAGACGATTACAGGCGCATTTGTTAATAAAAAAAGATAAAAGCAATAATTGTGCTCATTCTGGGGGACCCGAATGGATATTACTAACATGACGGCATCGAGTTCTTCTCTGCTTTTACCTTTCTTTCTGTCATATCGCATCAAATACACTGACGACGATTTGAAGACGATTACAGGCGCATTTGTTAATAAAAAAAAGATAAAAGCAATAATTGTGCTCATTCTGGGGGACCCGAATGGACATTACTAACATGACGGCATCGAGTTCTTCTCTGCTTTTACCTTTATTTCTGTCATATTGCTTCAAATACAATGACGACGATTTGAGGATGATTTCAGGCGCATTTGTTAATAAAAAAAGGTAAAAGCAATGATTGTGATGAATCTGGGGGACCCGAATGGATATTACTATTATGACCTCATTGAGTTCTTCTCTGCTTTTATCTTTATTTCTGTCATATTGCTTCAAATACTATGACGACGATTTGAGGATGATTTCAGGCGCATTTGTTAATAAAAAAAGGTAAAAGCAATAATTGTGCTCATTCTGGGGGACCCGAATGGGCATTGCTAATATGACGGCATCGAGTTCTTCTCTGCTTTTACCTTTATTTCTGTCATATCGTATCAAATACAATAACGACGATTTAAGGGTGATTACGGGCACATTTCTAAATAAACAAAGATAAAAGCAATGATTGTGATGAATCTGGGGGACCCGAATGAACATTGCTAATATGACGGCATCGAGTTCTTCTCTGCTTTTACCTGTATTTCTGTCATATCGCATCAAATACAATAACGAGGATTTAAGGATCATTACGGGCGCATTTCTTAATAAACAAAGATAAAAGCAATGATTGTGCCGATTCTGGGGGACCCGAATGGACATTACTAATATGACGGCGTCGAGTTCTTCTCTGCTTTTACTTTTATTTCTGTCATATTGCTTCAAATACAATGACGACAATTTGAGGATGATTTCAGGCGCATTTGTTAATAAAAAAAGGTAAAAGCAATGATTGTGATGAATCTGGGGGAACCGAATGGATATTACTAATATGACGGCATCGAGTTCTTCTCTGCTTTTACCTTTATTTCTGTCATATTGCTTCAAATACAATGACGACGATTTGAGGATGATTTCAGGCGCATTTGTTAATAAAAAAAGGTAAAAGCAATGACTCTGATGAATCTGGGGAACCCGAATGAATATTACTAATATGACGGCATCGAGTTCTTCTCTGCTTTTACCTTTGTTTCTGTCATATTGCTTCAAATACAATGACGACGATTTGATGATGATTTCAGGCGCATTTATTAATAAAAAAAGGTAAAAGCAATAATCGTGATGAATCTAGGGGACCCGACTGGGCATTGCTAATATGACGGCATCGAGTTCTTCTCTGCTTTTACCTTTATTTCTGTTATATTGGATCAAATAAAATGACGACGATTTAAGGATAATTACAGGCGCATTTGTTAATAAAAAAAGGTAAAAGCAATGATTGTGATGAATCTGGGGGACCCGAATGGATATTACTATTATGACCTCATTGAGTTCTTCTCTGCTTTTACCTTTATTTCTGTCATATTGCTTCAAATACTATGACGACGATTTGAGAATGATTGCAGGCGCATTTGTTAATAAAAAAAAAAAGGTAAAAGCAATAATTGTGCTCATTCTGGGGGACCCGAATAGGCATTGCTAATATGACGGCATCGAGTTCTTCTCTGCTTTTACCTTTATTTCTGTCATATCGTATCAAATACAATAACGACGATTTAAGGGTGATTACGGGCACATTTCTTAATAAACAAAGAAAGAGAATTTCTTAATAAACACATTTCTTAATAAATAAGTCTTAAAACACTTTTTTTATTAACAAATGCGCCTGGAATCATCCTCAAATCGTCGTCATTGTATTTGAAGCAATATGACAGAAGTAAAGGTAAAAGCTGAGAAGAACTCGATGCCGTCATGTTAGTAATGTCCATTCGGGTCCCCCAGAATGAGCACAATTATTGCTTTTATCTTTTTTCATTAACAGATGCGCCTGTAATCGTTTTCAAATCGTCGTCAGTGTATTTGATGCAATATGACAGAAAGAAAGGTAAAAGCAGAGAAGAACTCGGTCCCGTCATATCAGGCCTGTCCAATTGGGTCCCCCAGAATCGACACAACCATTGCTATTACCTTTGTTTATTAACAAATGCGCCTGAAATCATCCTCAAATCGTCGTCATTGTATTTGAAGCAATATGACAGAAATAAAGATAAAAGCAGAGAAGAACTCGATGCCGTCATGTTAGTAATGTCCATTCGGGTCCCCCAGAATGAGCACAATTATTGCTTTTATCTTTTTTTATTAACAAATGCGCCTGTAATCGTCTTCAAATCGTCGTCAGTGTATTTGATGCGATATGACAGAAAGAAAGGTAAAAGCAGAGAAGAACTCGATGCCGTCATGTTAGCAATGTCCATTCGGGTCCCCCAGAATGAGCACAATTATTGCTTTTATCTTTTTTATTAACAAATGCGCCTGTAATCATCCTCAAATCATCGTCATTGTATTTGATGCGATACGACAGAAATAAAGGCAAAATCAGAGAACAACTTGATGCCGTCATATTAGCAATGTCCATTCGGGTCCCACAGAATGAGCACAATTAATGCTTTTATCTTTTTTTATTAACAAATGCGCCTGTAATCATCCTCAAATCCTCGACGTTGTATTTGATGCGATACGACAGAAATAAAGGTAAAAGCAGAGAAGAACTCAATGCCGGCATATTAGCAATGTCCATTCGGGTCTTCCAGAATTTGCACAATCATTGCTTTTATCTTTGTTTGTTAAGAAATGCGCCTGTAATCATCCTCAAATCGTCGTCATTGTATTTGATGCGATACGACAGAAACAAAGGTAAAAGCAGACAAGAACTCGATGCCGTCATATTAGTAATATTCATTCGGGTTCCCCAGATTCATCACAATCATTGCTTTTACCTTTTTTTTTATTAACAAATGCGCCTGAAATCATCCTCAAATCGTCGTCATTGTATTTGAAGCAATATGACAGAAATAAAGGTAAAAGCAGAGAAGAACTCGATGCCGTCATGTTAGTCATGTCCATTCGGGTCCCCCAGAATGAGCACAATTATTGCTTTTATCTTTTTTTATTAGCAAATGCGCCTGTAATCGTCTTCAAATCGTCGTCAGTGTATTTGATGCGATATGAGAGAAAGAAAGGTAAAAGCAGAGAAGAACTCGATGCCGTCATATCAGGCCTGTCCAATTGGGTCACCCAGAATCGACACAATCATTGCTTTTACCTTTGTTTATTAACAAATGCGCCTGTTATCATCCCCAAATCTTCGTCATTTTATTCGATGCGATATGACTGAAAGAAAGGTAAAAGCAGAGAAGAACTCGATGCCGTCATATCAGGCATGTCCAATCAGGTACCCCAGAATCATCACAATCATTGCTTTTATTTTTATTAATCAATGCGCTTATAATCGTCGTCCATGTGGCGTATCGAATTCCCCAGAACCACCATCACCATTGCTTTTACCTTTGTCAATCAACAAATGCGCTTGAAACCGTCCACGGACCGTCTCGATACTCTTTGACGCAAAATAACCGAAAGTAAGGTAAAAGCGAACATAAGCTCGGGACAGTCATATCGGGGATTTCCGAACCCATCCCCCGAACCATAATCATCATTATGGAATAACTGGTTTACGCCTTCAGAACCATCGCAGACATGTATTAATTATTTATTGCGTAGATAGAAATCGAATCGGCGCTCCAGGTAGAGGCACGGTCAACTTGTCTGAAAAAAATACCAAACTTGTTTTTGTTCCGATGTTCGGTACTTTTCAATTAATCATTAAAAACACCTTTTTTCCAGTACGTAGTTGTGTTTCCATTTACTTAGAGATAATCGCTCGCCGTCTCGAATCATGATTTTGCACATCCAAAATGGCAAACAATCATGGCCGGCGATATTGCGTAATATCAAATCACGCGCCAAACAGTGCATTTCGGCAAACCTTCAACGCGCGTGCTCCCCATTTGCCCAAGATGTCAGAAATTAATAGCAGACGATTGATGAAACGTCAAATCACGAGTCAAATTTGGCTTTTCGACGACAGTTCGACGTGTGTGCGCTAAATCTGCATATCCAAGATGGTATCAGCTGACAATATCAGCTGACTAATCCGAAACGTCAAATAACGCGTTTTGACGTTTGACGATGCGTTCGGACCGAACCGCGTAGCGTGCTCTCCGAACCAGAGTTCAGAGCGCGCTCGAAACGTGGCAAATGTCCACATTACGCACACGCGCGTGTGCACTCGTGCATCCTCATGCACGCACACGCTCACACAATGCTCGCAGTAATGAATGTGGGAAAAATAATACGCGTAATGGGAAAAAGTCTGTAAATTTTCCCTAATCTGTGTTAAAGTTTTTTTTTTCAAAATGATGTGTCCAAGAGCTGGAAACGAATTCCAAATTATTCAAAATATTATTTGAGGTACATGGAATTTTCGAACTTTTTCGAAATTGACCATATTCTCTGCAATGGACTCGGATAGGTACAAATTCAGATCCCTTAGCTCATTCGCGGGTCAAGGGATTCTCAACCACCTTCGTGTGACAGCTGAACATTCGGAAGTTGCAGCTGTAACGTACCAAGCTAGGACATCCCATAGCACGATCGCGTCTGACTTAAATCGCTTGTTTCACGCAAATTGCAACTTTACGGCGTATTTTTAACATTTTTTTCCACCATGATGGCGGTCGCAAATCAAGTTTTCCGGAGTGCATTGTATGCGGAATTTAAAAAACTTCAATCTCATGTGCTCGGAATGTATTTTGCGTTTTTTTTCGCAATGCCTTATTTCTTCTGGCGTACATTTTTCAAGACAAAAATCTGCCGTATTTTTTTTCGAAAAAGGCTCGAAAAACCATTCAAAATCATATTTTTTTCAGACCCAAAATCTTCGCGCAAGGCCCTCAAAAAAAGCATGGCCACATTAAAATTGTCACCCTTATATATATATATATATATATATATATATATATATATATATATATATATATATATATATATATATATATATATATATATATATGTATATATATATATCGACGCAGAAGTTATTTTCGCGCGCGGTCGGAACGGAAAATTCTCTGTCTTCCCGAGCTTTTTTCTTAACCATGCACGCCAAGTCGTTGCACAGCATTTCCAGTGTACTTGTGTGGTACCTACTTTGTACCTTTAACTAATGGTGATATCATTTTTTTGCTATAATGGTTTGCTAAAACTCTTTCAAACTAAAAATTTTCAAAAATATTATTCCTAAGCGTTAAAAATGTTGTGTACAACATGTCTAGTAAACTTGCTTGGCTATTTCATAAAAGTGATTTCACTTTTGTTTGTACATTTGCATTGAATAAGTAAAATAAAACCATTTTTTAAAGTTAAATGATAAGTATAGTTTAAGATATTGCAGATAAATCAGAATTTTTTATCTAGTAAAACCAGCGATAACTAATTTAAGGGATGTTCTATATCTCTCAGTCAGCAAACATGATTGCTGCTTACGCGCTGGAAAAAAAACTTAAAAATTTGCGCACCAATAATTATTTAAACAATTGTTTTTGCATTTATTCTCGATCATGAGTATGATCGGTAGATACGGTAAGAACATACCGTATCTATCGACCATACTCATGATCGAGAATAAATGCAGTAATAATTCTTTTAACAATTATTTTTATGTAATTTTTACCGTTATTTTTCGCAGTGCGTAAACAGCAATCATATTTACTGACTAACAAGGAACATCCCTCAGGTGTCCGCCTCCGATTTTGTTGAAACTCATATATGTCATAGACCATCGAAAACTTTGAGACACGTATTTTTTTATCGGCGGAAAAACGGATTTAAGAGGGGAAACCGCCCCTCAAAGAAAGGCGTTTCGAGGGGTGATTTTGCAGTTTCACCCAGAAGCAATCCACCGATCTGAATGAAACAAAAATGAAAATTCTTCTAATGAAAAGCGATGAAAAATCCACTACCAAAATGTTAAGAAAAAATTCAATTAGGCCGTAAACCATCCCTCAATTTGCCTTTTTTCACCCCACACTTAAGAGGGTTGTATGCAAATTCATAAAACAGATATCATTTTGAAGGGCAATTAAAATCAAAGTTGACAGGTTTTTGCGTTTTGGCGGCATAGCAAATTTAAGGGGGTAAACCACCCCTAACATAAATTTATTTATCATGGTCGTTTTTTCTGTGTTTAAAGTATATCCGCTGATTTTAAATATTTATATAAGATACAATTTAATGTCTTATCATATTTCAAACTTATTACATTCGTCTTAAGGGGTTACTACCCCTCTGACGATGAACATCATTGAAGTATCCGCTTTCGATTTCGTTGAAACTCATATATGTGGGAAAGCATTGCAAACAATTGAACATGTTTTTTTTTGTATCGGCAGAAAAACGGTGTTAGGGGATGAAACCACCCCGCAAAGTTCTCCCACAAGCAGTCCACCGATCTGAATGAAACAAAATCGAAAATTCCACTAATATTAAGCGTTGAAAAATCCACTACAAGAGTGTTGATTAGAAATATAATTAAGGGGTAAACCACCCCTCTATTTGCCGTTTTGCTCCCCACGCTTAAGAGGGTTGTACGAAAATTAATAAAACAGGTATCATTTTGAAGGGGAATCAAAATTCAAGTGAACGCGCTTTTGCGTTTCAGCGGGGCAGCAAATTTAAGGGGGTAAACCACCCCTAACATAAATTTGTTCATCACCGTCGTGTTTTCTGTGTTTAACATGTATCCGCAGATTCAAAATATTCCACCGCGTTTTTAAATTATTACCTTTTTAAATTTTTACATTTTAAGGGTAAACTACCCCTTCTAATTGCTTTTCGTTTGAAGTTTCGCGAGAGGTTTCACGAATTTCGTTAAAACTGTTTTCATTTCATCGGGAATATCAATTTTATGTTTGTGTGTGCAGGCATATTCGTTTTGAGCTTTAGGAGCGGTACTTTGGGAATGGGGACGTGGGGCTACCCCTTACTCAGAAGACTTATCTTTTCATATTGTCTTAATTATATTTTCGTACCGAAATGTTCCTTCCTCTAATTCAAAAGTTTTGATGAAAGCATCTCCCATGCAAAGATGCAATGCAGTAACAAAAATATATTACGATACTATTAATAAAATTCAAATGGCATATATGAGGCGTTCTATACCATTTCGAACGGTCAAAAAGTTGTCCACTCTCAAAAAAATTGAAATTTTGTCAAATTATTTAATTATATGAAAAAAAAAACATTTTTTCAAAATTTTTGGATTGCTTTTTCTCGAGTTTTTCAAAATTTCAAAACTTTCAGAATACCGTTATATCTCGTGAGCATTTGATTTAACAGAAAAATGTTTAACACGAAAAAGTTGCAATTTTACGTGAACGTTGTGAAAAAATTTTGTTTTGAATTTTTCGAGTTCAAAAAATGTCCATTTTCACTAAAATTATACAAAAATATTTTTTTTCAGTCGGTATGTCACTTTCGATTTTTCTCAAAAAGTTCCAGAAAATACTCTGAACTGTGTACAGTAACCTTTTTTTCAGAATGGCTCGATTCGTTGTTCCAAAGCTGTGCTTTGTTTTATTATTATGATATATATATATTTTTTTAAAAAAATCAATTATTGTGGAAAATCATACTCTCCCAAATTGTTTCTATCAAATTTTTAGATAAAAGAACGTCTATAATAATAATATTAATGTTTCGGAGCTTGTTGGAGCATAGTTCATGGGTAACGTAGATGGAACTCCATGGAACTCGTTCGAAAGCTACTCACTATAATCACTCGCTCGAAACTTCAATGATGAAATTAATAATTTTATGTCCTATCATTATATTTTTTTCTTATTGTTGTTAACATTAATCACAATGTAGGAACTGAGAAAAAGAATATAAACAGATCGTTTCAATTTATTTATTTTTCCAGACTCGGTGAGTTAGAAAGTCGGCGGCGAACGAATATCTTTTGCATTGTAGAATCCCATCCGGTCCTGATATAATACAATGGTGTTTTTGAGTCTTCGGTACAGCTTTCACTTGCTTAAATCTCGATACCAATTTTTTTTTTTGAGCATTGTAATCATCAGTAGATGAATAGCGAACGGTGATAGCAGGAACATTTGCGGGTTGAGCTGCCCATTCGTAAAGATCTCGAGGAGTTAGAATCTGTTGTTCCACCGGCAATTGCATTGAAGCTCGAGCCGCAAGTCTCTTCAATGTACCTCCCACGCCGTCACATGGCCCCTTGCCATGAGCACTCGCAAAGAAATGCCATTTGGCGGGAACCCCAAAATCCTCTTCGTGAAGAGACAGATTACCAAAATTTTTGAAATTTTTATATTGCTGTGGAGCTCCATCAGAGAAGTAATACGTTCGTATTGGGCTCTCACAGATCGACTTAATGAATTCTTGAATAACTCTGGTGAAAGTGTAAACTGCGATCGCATCGTGGTGGAGACAATCAGAGATTATTGCAAGACTTTTGTGAACGACCGTTTGGTTTTCGCGGAAATAAACGACAACCGGATACACGGTAGCCTGGTTGTTATTCGAGTGGAACCCGGAAATGGCTTGTTGCACGACGAAAGCGTAATTTTCAGCGAAATCGCAAACTACAAGAAATTCGCCCTCTTTCAAGTTTTCTCTTAAATATTTGAAATACTGAGCCTGCTTTTTGGCAATGAACGCGTGACCTAGTAGATTCGTAGCCGAATCACAAAGCGTGTCAATAAACTCGTCAGCGCTTTTTAAGATAGTTTCGAGAGTGATTCTCGGTTTGACAGCCCACTGCTTATACGTAATGCTTTCAATGTCACGATCATCAATAGCTTTTTCCAGAGCCTCTTGAAGTTTTTCTACTCCAAACAATCTTCGTAGCCGTTGATCGAAAACTCCGAATCCTTTAATAAGTTGCGAATATCACAGCCTGGAACAAAAATTCAGTTGTGTTACAACTATTCAGTAACAATTCGCTAACGCAAGCGTAAGGAAATAATTCTATTTTTTTCATTGCTTAATACAATCACTTGGAGTTTAATGGTCATTTTTTTCATTGCCAATTACGATTATTTGGAGTAATCCTGTTTTTTTTAGTGCACAAGTACAATTACTCGGAGTATGCGTAATTTTTATCGTTACGAATGATTACTTGGAGTAATCGTCCTTTTTTTCATTGGTAATTTGAATAACTTCGAAATTTGTATGTTTTTTGGTTGTCTGTTACAGTGATTATAATTGACGTATCATTTGCAATTGCCTAAAGTAATTCCAAATGATTGTATTATACGATTATAAATACGAGAAATACTTGTAGTTAGAAATAGTCAATTTTTCATTTCGATTTTGCCCAACTTTGGTATTATAGTCTAGAGATTTATGAAAACATTTTAACTTTACCTAGGCGCATCAGCTTCATGTTCTGATGTGTTATACAGACACAACTTGTGTGCGTGCCACTAGCCCCCGCAGAAATACAGTGTTTCAGTCTCAGCGATGCAAATTTCGAGAAGCCAACAGGAGAATCAGGATGAGAAGATTTGAAATTCGCGTAAAGCTCTTTCAAATTCGCCAGTAGCAGACATTTCTGCACGTGCATCCTCTTTGCTTCGGCGTCTCGTACCGACACGAAGTCTTTCATGCCGGGCATATTAGCACGTATTGTATCATCGTTGTAGAACGATTTTACTTCGGCGACGATATTTCCCGGTAGCGCAGAACCTGCAAAATAAATCGTTCAATAGTCCATTTTGAGATCAATCTTATCAATGAATAGGAAAGCATCAATCGAATGGCTAATGAATACGTGTAAAAAAAGAGAGTAACACACCACCGACTCGCGGGATGGGCAATGCTAGTGCGTCTTTTTCTTCTTTCAACCTTTTGGCTTTTCGGACCGTATACAATGGAGTCTCGAATTCCCTCGATTTTTTCGCGTGTGACCAAGAATCAGGCAGCGCAGTCAAAATCTGAATTTTTTCCGTTCGTGTTGTATCGTCATCTCGATACTTCCTCTTGAATCCAGTGATCACTTTTTGCAAGGCAACTGTGTCCGGAGGTTCGTCATGACAGCCCAGCTTCTCTTTCAGGGTACCACAAACACGATCGATTTTTTTCGAAACCCAGTGACCATGATCCGCTTTCCAGGAAGGGATTGGAGATTGTTGCAGCATTTCGAAAGCAGCATTCGCACGTAACAATTCGAAATTAACAGCTAGCGGCAGTTCTGGGCTGTTCGACGACAGAGTTTGACTCGATGAAGCTTCCGATTGTTGGGTCGCCAAGACATTTTCACGATCCGCTGATAATGGAGGTTCTCGAGTCGTCGACATTGACGCTCCACCAGTTTGATGTAGAACAAAATCTGCTAATTGGATCGCTGATCTACACACACCACACAAATAATTGTCCGCGCTTAGCAATGCTATTTTCTGAAGAGCACGGGCCGATGGGCGTCGTAGTGATTTTTTTTACGTGTCCGGGGTGCTTTCCCAGTGGGTCGCAGCACCGACTGAAATGCGTCGACATATTATTCGTTGACATCAAAATAATTACTCATGAATTCGTTTGTAACAAGGCACTCGAGAAACCACCAAGAAAATTCAAAGGAAGCACATGACTTCTCTGCTTGGCTCACACCGTGCAACCTAGTGTAAAAAAATCAAAACGCACTGAGAACTCCGATAGTATTTTGGCATGGAGGGGGAATGTTGACAAACTGAAGGATGTAGGAGGCATTTGACAGCGACCATTACTTTGTATGACAATGTTTATATTGAGCGGTCAACGATACTTTGTATCACATTCCATATTGCACGACGACGTTACTTTGTATCACAATTTTCATGTTTGACGACGAACGTTACTTTGTATGGCAAGGTTAACTTTGTATACCTTACCGATAATTTATGATTAAGCTTAAAGAAATTATTACTGTTATGGATGTTTATTACCTGAAAAATGTGAGGAAAATTTGGGAGAGAATAATCTTTAATAATAATTGATTTGTCTCAAAAAAAATATCTCATAATAATAAAACAAAGCACAGCTTTGGAACAACGAATAGAGCCACTTTGAAAAAATAGGTGTTACTGTACACACTTCAGAGTATTTTCTGGAATTTTTTGAGAAAAATCAAAAGTGACATACTGACCGAAAAAAAATATTTTTGTATAATTTTGGTGAAAATGGGCATTTTTTAAAGTCGAAAAATTCAAAACAAATTTTTTTCACAAAGTTCATGTAAAATTGCACCTTTTTTGTCTTAAACATTTGTCTGTTAAATCAAATGCTCACGAGATATAACGGTATTTTGAAAATTTTGAAATTTTGAAAAACTCGAGAAAATGCGATCCAAAAATTTTGAAAAAATTTACACTGTTTTTTTATCATATAATTAAATAATTTGACAAAACTTCAATTTTTTTGAGAGTGGACAACTTTTTGACCGTTCGAAATGGTATGGAACGCCTCATATAAATATATTTAGTTTTTTTCGTTTTTTTTATTCCGCGTAAAAAAAATCATATGCAAATGAATGTTTACGCTTCAATTCTTTAATGCGTCATTATCCAGAATGTCATTAGCAAAATTTTTATTCTACGCAGAATTTTTACACTGCGCAAATATTAAACTGCAAGCTATTCATCTTGAACTGCAAGACGTTAATCATACATTACCCGATAATGTGTTTACATTTTCGGGTAATGTGTGATTAGCCTCTGGCAGTTCAAATTGTCAATAGCTTGCAGTTTTATCGCTTGCTTTATAAGACGGTTAGCATTCGGATTCTTCCATTTCACGTTAAAGTGAGCCACAAACAGTATACTGCGTGT
This sequence comes from Ophion slaviceki, assembly GCA_944452715.1. Lineage (NCBI taxonomy): Eukaryota > Metazoa > Arthropoda > Insecta > Hymenoptera > Ichneumonidae > Ophion > Ophion slaviceki. The sequence goes on along the minus strand of OX101794.1, from coordinate 8,789,230 downwards.
TGTAAAATACAAATTTCATCAGCTATGAAATTCAACCCAATAAACGTTATCAAACTTCTACTAGCTACATTTGAAGCTATGGATATTTCACAAACGCCGGTTAACAACGCTGAAATTGGACTTGCGGACAGTTTTGAATAAATGTTGACTAGTTCCATGCAAGACTAGAATGGAATTGAAATAATAGAGGAAGAAACGCTCGCTTTTCAAGAACCATTTAAACAGTACGAAGCCAATGCTGTAGAAGATACCGTATGGCAAAAGGATACTGGTGATAGTGATTCTGACGCCTGCTCCAGTGATGGTGAGCTGAACTACGATTACAAAAATAAATCAGTTCAATACTGGAGGTCTGGTAAGACAAAAAACTATAGCCTCAAAACCGTCCAACAGAAATACAGATCTGTCAAGTCTGAAAGACAATTGCGGCGCTGGGCACATCAGCTGAATAAAGGCGGTACTTATAAAGAAAAGCTAGCGCAAATTTCTGAATATACATTGACGAATATGAAAACTGCTGTAGATGCTGGTGTCATTATACATGATATTGATCTTCAGAAGTGGCGCTACAAGCCCAAAAGGAGATAGGTTCAATGATGTGCGATTTAAGGCTTCTCATAATTGGCTATGGAATTTTAAAAAACAGCATCACTTTGTATCCAGAAAAATCAATAGAACTTCTACGGAAAAATGCAGAAAAATTTGTCGCTGATGTGGCACCACTGATAAAAAGTATGGAACGGAAAATGTATATAATTCGGATCAAAGCGGTTTTCATGTGGAAATTCATTCGGCGCGAACTCTTGCAACGGACGGAGAAAAGAAAGTTGAATGCGTTGTACAGTCAGTTTCTTCAATAACTCACAGCTATACGATTCAGCCTACTATAAGCGCTGAGGGGAAAATACTTTCCCCACTTTTCGTCGTTTTAAAGGAGACGAAGGGTGAATTCGGACCACGAGTAGAGAAAGCGCTATTTCAAGCAGAAAACGTCTTTATATTAGCATCCAAATCTAGAAAACTTACTTCTGGTACGTATGCTCACATATTATAATCAATGATTTTTTTTGCAATATAAAATGTAATTGATGTCAACTTTAGTATTTTTTTTAAAGATTGAATGTGTTTTGTGTTAACAGAGCATTTCGAAACCTGGTTGGAAAAGGTTTTCTTTCCTAACGTTGGGAGACATAGCGTATTATTGATAGACTCCTGGAGTGGACACTGCCCTAAGGTTGTTCATGAAGCGACACCTCGTGATAACAAGATAATCCCAATGATTATTCCAAAAGGTACAACTGGAAAGATTTAGCCGTTCGATGTATTTGGATTCAGAGTGTGGAAAAATTCCGTCCGACATTTTTCAGACAGTGTAATATTATTAAAATCTGATATGAATTTGCACTTGAGGAATGATATAATTAAACTGCAATCACTTACACACAATCAACTCTCATCACCGCGGTATTCTAATCTTTTAAAATATTCATGGTATAAAAGTAATTATACATCTAAAAAACCAGAAGATTTTGAAAATCCTGTTAGCTTTGATTTTGGTGAATCGAAGACACATTGTGAAATAGCCGGTTGCAATAATTTGGCCATTATCAGATGTGCATGGTGCAAAAAGTCATTGTGGTTAAACAATTTTTTTGACGACTATCATTATTGCAGGAATTGTGAGCCATGATTGTTGATAGTTATCATATGAAAAAAGTATATGTCGAAAGAAAATGATTTGACGGCATATGACTGCGATATTTTTCGCAAGTACTATTAATTAAATCAGCTCATATGATTCCTAAATGAAATATGTCAAAACATATTTTAAAAAATGTTCGTTAACCTACTGTAAAACCCTCATTTTCGCTTGATCCAGGCGCATCATCGTTCTGAAATATACGAAGTGAGCATTATAATTTATTCTGGAAATTATTATAATTAATGATATAGTAGAAGTGTATGTTTATTCCTATGGAGATGCTTAATAGACGTGCACATTAAAATCGGAAGCATTTCGAAACGAAAATATGAGTCTTATGAGTAAGGGGTAGCCCCACGTCCCCACTCCCAAAGTACCACTCCTAAAGCTCAAAACGAATATGCCTGCACACACAAACATAAAATTGATATTACCGATGAAATGAAAGCAGTTTTAACGAAATTCGTGAAACCTTTTGCGAAACTTCAAACGACAAGCAATTAGAGGGGTAGTTTACCCTTAAAATGTAAAAATTGAAAAACGTAATAATTTAAAAACGCGAGAGAATATTTTGAATACGCGGATACATGTTAAACACAGAAAACACGACGGTGGTGAACAAATTTATGTTAGGGGTGGTTTACCCACTTAAATTTGCTGTCCCGCTGAAACGCAAAAACTCGTCAACTTGAATTTTGATTCCCCTTCAAAATGATACCTGTTTTATTAATTTTCACACAACACTCTTAAGCGTAGGGTGAAAAACGGCAAATGGAGAGGTGGTTTCCCCTTTAATTATATTTCTAATCAACACTCTTGTAGTGGATTTTTCATCGCTTAATATTAGAGGAATTTTCGATTTTGTTTCATTCAGATCGGTGGACTGCTTGTGGAAGAAACTTTGAGGAGTGGTTTCATCTCCTAACACAGTTTTTCTGCCGTTACAAAAAGAAACACGTTTAATAGTTTGGAATGCTTTACCACGGATACTTCAATGATGTTTCTCGTCAGAGGGGTAGTTACCCTTTAGGAACAATGTAATAATTTTGAAATATGATAAAACATTAAATTGTAGCTTATATAAATATTTAAAATCAGCGGATACACTTTAAACAAAGAAAAAAACGACCATGATAAATAAATAGATGTTAGGGGGGGTTTACCCCCTTAAATTTGCTATGCCGCCAAAACGCAAAAACCCGTCAACTTTAATTTTAATTCCCCTTTAAAATGATACCTGTTTTATTAATTTGCATACAACCCTCTTAAGTGTGGGGTGAAAAAAGGCAAATTGAGGGGTGGTTTACCCCCTAATTGAATTTTTTCTTAATATTTTCATAGTGGATTTTTCATCGCTTTTCATTAGAAGAATTTTCGTTTTTGTTTCATTCAGATCGGTGGATTGCTTCTGGGTGAAACTGCAAAATCACCCCTCGACACGCCTTTCTTCGGGGGGCAGTTTCCCCCTTAAATCCGTTTTTCCGCAGATTAAAAAAAAATACGTGTCTCAAAGTTTTCGATGCTCTATGACATATACACTGACAGAAAAATTCTATTGATATTAATGAAATGCGTCTATTTGATTTTTTTAATTTGAATTAAATAGATTTTTCGTGAAATCAAATTTTTCCTACTGCATTCCATTATTGGAATTATTTATTTTAAATATATTTTTTTATTCAAACCAAGATCTGCTTAATACCGTCAAATAACTAAATATTTTATTTATTTGTAATAAATCTGTGATTCGGTTTCGTCTGTTCAAAAAAGAATTTAGTTGAATCCACTAAATGTATCTATTCGTAACATTCTGTAGTTGAGAAAAAGAGTTATTTTTTCTATATACATAAATAGTTGGGTTGTTAATAAAAGGCATGACGAAAACTTTCTTTTTTGCAAACAACAGCCTTATTGGTGTAAAAAAAATTCACCTTTAACTTTTACGAGAAGGGAATATATATTTTTTCACGCATTCATGCGATATATGGTGCGATCAAATAGCCTTATTATTTGACAAGATAGCATCACTGGCCCTCTAGCAACCGCCTTGAGAAGTTTCTCATGGGATGAGCGCTCCCGCGCCTTTCTGCGCGTTCCCGCCTTTTTGCGCGCTCTTACGGCTTTTTGCGCGTTGCCGTGTATTCTGCGCGCTCCTGTCAGCTTGTGTGTTTTGTGCTTCTTCGTGCCGATACGCCGGCAACGCGACAAAAATTTTCGACCAGCACGTGACCGTTACGCATGGTCTATCGAGTTGGGAGTTGCATTTTCGTAATTTTTTTCTTCGGTGAATACGACTTGACTCAGGAATATGGACGAGGAAACCGAAGAGTGGTTGGAAATTCACGGCCTTGGTGAATATATCAGTGCATTCAAACGTAAGTACCGTGTAACTTTTTCATATTTGCCCTGTGTGGACCAGCCATCTTTTTCACGTTGTGCGACATTTGTACATTGTTTGGCGTCAGCATTAGAAATAAATCACAATCTTATCGGGCTCGGGGTTATTTCGACCCACCGAATATTTTTTTAGAGAATCGGATCGGTCTCTCTGAAATTGAAGATTTGCCCTTGAATTTCGTTGGCATATTAATCGACCCTCTCGGAGATCGCTTGAGATTTCAAAAAGCGGTTCAAACTCTGAAGATTTCGTCAGAAAGTTTAGCGTCGGCCTCAAATAGTCTCGACGATTCGTCGCCGAAAAAGAAGCGATGTCGGATCGATTCGTCATCTTTCAATGATACAGACTTTTTTGCACTAGGCAAAGATGCAACTAATGAAATTGAACAGGTTATACGTCCGAAAAAAAAATTAGTTTTGAAAGTACTAAAAAAGTTGCAATAAAAAGTTTGACAACCATTTCGTTTTATTGAATCTAAGTAAGAATTCTTTTGCATAGACTGTTACCAATACATTTGTAAAGCAAACCACGGAGAACCGTCCCGAGGAGAAAAAAAAATCAGCGAAAAGTGAGCACGTGGATACCAGTAAGTCATCTGCATCATCTTGCAGCGAGCTACATGCGACAACGTCATTCGCATCTACATCGGAAGGCTCATCGGACAGCATATGTGCAGCACAAAAAAATACGACAGCAGAGGTAACATTTTACCAATTATATGTAGCAATAACTTTCAAATTAATTCATGAATCTTTAATTGAGATAATACTTCTTTTAATAGAAATGCATAGTTTTGAAAATACATTTATCACGATTAATAGACTCAGATAGGAGTTTTTGTTTGTAAAATAGGTCTTTTTCGTTTTCCCCGCTTTTTTAAATGACATATCGAGAAGATATTTAAATATTTTTTATTCATCGGCTAGCCATACCTATTTTTTCATGAGAAGCCGCTCACGCAACTCCATGTAGACATTTTCGACCCGATGAAATTTAAAAAGACATGCCTTGTTGTTTGGTTAGTATTTAGTAAACAGTAATATGTTTCCTTGGATAACAGGATTGTTTTATTCAATTAATTTTAAAAAGCATACTTTTAGTTTCACCTTTTACTTGGGAATGTTTAAGGATAATGAGATTTAATTACCACAGAACCGATTATTTTTATTTCCTATAAACGTGTTTTGGGATTTTATTGGGCCTCAACTCGTAATGCGAGCCACTATAATTTTCCTAGATATATCCATTTTGGTAACGTCCTGCTTAAAGTATCATTATTATATCTTATCTGGTATCATTACGTACTCCACTTAGGATTTGAAGACGTTTTTGCAATCCTGCACGGACGGTAAAATAATCCTAGCGACTTTTCACGCCAAGAGCAAACTTGACGAGTTTGCACGATGCAAATTGACCGCTGTCGTAGTCGACAGACTTTTGATGCAATTCGGAAAGGATTTGAAAAATGAACACTTTAAAGTAGCTGCTCAATTAATATGCGAATTATTTCCAACAGAATCGCAGGTGCGTATATTTCTTTTCCTACTTTTAGATAAAAGATTTTTTCTACTATTTCTATAAGATCCCATACTTACGAGTCTCTAATTCTTTAGGGCGCATATTATATACCACCTTTTACTGATGGTAAAAAACAATCGATTTCAAAGGGCAAGTTGCCTTACCGCTATCGTAACCGGAGAACAACCTTAAAAAAACATGGTCTGCTGTCCCCCCCAAAAAATGAAATAACGGCTGAGAGAATAATCATTGATATCGAAAAACGTAAGCTCATGGCTTTTCAGAAATAATTACAGTGACAATTATATTTGATGCCAACTTATTACAAATACTTGGGATGCAGTGATACCAGCAGACGAATTTATCGAAGCAAAAACATGGCTCATGCATTATTCGAAACCCTGGACGCAAGTTGTAGAACTATGGGCGAAAACGACGCCGAATCGATTGCAGCAGCTGCAAAAAGACTCTGCTATCACAATAACGGACATCTTTAAGGAATGGCCCGCCCTAAAGCATCCTCTAGGATATACACTGGTAAGTATACTCTCATAATGAAGCACGAATCAATTCCATTCGCAATTCATTCCTTCGCGCTAAAAATTAAAGTTATACGTGATCACAGTTAATTTGTCATTACATCTGGAATTTAACAAAGTGAAAAAACTACCCTTTGTACATTAAGCTCGTGGTATTCAATCAAAACATTTTGGTGATGCAAAATACAAATGTAATGTACAATCGTAATGCCTGATACGGAATTATTAACTCTTAATTATGGCATTCGAAAATAGAATTCGTTTTTTTAGAATGATGTAATTTTAGGTTAGAAAACATTTCCAATTTATCTATAGGGATTTTGGATATACATTACTTCCGTAGCATAGACTTTAAAAAAATTATTTACACATAACGGAAAATAAAAACTTAACAAAAGCTAAGCGTCTCTTATCATTTATAATCGTGCGACATCTCTAATTACAAGTCATTTCCGTTGCCCTATAGGTTTCCATTGATTTTGATATTGCGCATCCTGGAAAAAGACATGGATTGTTGCATGGGTGGCACACACACTCAGACAAACTGTGGTGTGTAATGAAGGCGCGAGCGGTAAAAGACAAAAATGCTTCAACGCGAATCGTTTCTCAATTAAAGGAGGATTCAACTGATGGTAAAGCAAATAACACTGAAGAATCGAGTTATTTTGCTTGAAGTGTATTCTATTTAAAATTTATTTATTTCAGCGTGCAAAGATACTGCACTATTGTATCTGATACCGGCTTTATTGCCTCCCAGATTAATCGGAAAGACGAAGAAAGAGTCATGGAAGCCAACAATTGCAGAATCTCAGGACAGCTTCATTCTCCATGCTAAGGTATTTTATCATTCAATACGATTATTTATCTTCGCGTAGTATAACGTATCCGGAATCCAATACTCTGTCCAATTTGTATTCATAAGCACGTAATAATAATCATTGTCCATTTTTTCTTCTAGACCGTAGCGGATCTGGAAATTACCCTTTGCGAGAGACAAAAAAAATATGAAAAAATGAAACGATCTGTTCAGCCTTTCGTCGTTATTATCGGAGAATCCTTGTCCGAAATCAAAAACTCTTATGTTGTTCTGGAAGATATTCGGTATCGCCTTGACAACCCACTTGCAGCGGTTGATGTGTGCTTTAAACTATTCCATGTATTGAATCTGGAATACCCTCCGGAAGCTCAGAATACGTGGATGTTTGTACAGAGGTATTTTTATAAAATAACAACAAACCTCGACAAAGTCTCGTGCTCTGTCACCGCTCTGATTAGCGAACTCTGAGCTACTCTTACACTACGTTTCAAATTGGCTTCCGCTAAATATCAACGCACTAATTGTCGTAATGATATAAATGATTAAACGATCAAGTTATTATCGTTATAATAGTTTAGAAAAAAAACGTATACCCAAGTATGGACTTACATCCGATACGCAATCATTTGTGAGACTGACAACGGTAGTTCCTCTGCTCACGTAGCTCTACCCATGTAATAGACCAAAGTAAAATTCGTATTAAAGTACTTTTTTACATGATAATTATTGTATCTACGACAACAAAGTATTATCGTTAAATTCAAGAGTTACTTATATTATTAGTTCATGCTTTCTTATTCATTTCGATTTTAAGATGTATACCTGTTCATTTAACGATGTAAGCGAATATTGTAATACGCAGTTTATTACCCCCGAAGCACTGTTTTTGCATATACAGATGTATCATAACGACACGAGAACGTATACATGTGGAGAAACTAGATGTGCGAGGACATTTCAACGTCTCGATTCGTTTAAGCGACATGTAAAAAACAAACACCCTCAAAGACAGGTCATTGAAAATCCAGTAGTGATAGTTGACACCGAAACGGTAAACACTAATCCGATTGATCCTCTGCCAACAGCCGAAAATATTCCGAAGCAAAGTATATCAACCATTAGTCCTGTGCACGTTACTCAAACTTTAACAAAGTTGTCACAGACGTATTTGGCGGAATTGCATACAGACCAAACCTTATCTCGTACGGCACTTCAGCGAATTATTAACAAAACTTCTGGGTTTATATGTAACATCGGTACACTAGTGGAAAATTTGGTAGTTTCAGAGCCGGCTTCGCGAAATAATTTAGACAGTATTCTGAGCTTTCTAAACAATCCTTTTCCCAGTGAAGGTACTGAGTATCGGCGAACGCAATTATTACAGAAAAGTGGTGCTTTTGTCCGACCGGAGAAAATATTTATCGGTCAAGAAATTCAGGACAAAAATATCGATGGTACGACCGTAAGCGTTCCTATTGCCGTTAATGTGACTTTCATACCTTTGCGTAAGCTTTTTAAAACATTATTTAACGTACCCACTGTTCTAGAAGCAGCAAAATCTTTCCTGTCTAAAGAAGTTAGTGGCTGTATCGACGATATCGCTCACAGTTTATTCTGGCGACAAAAGCGACAACTTTTTAATGACAAGTTTGTAATTCCATTACATATTTTTTACGACGAATTCGAATGTAACAACCCGATCGGATCACGCGCTGGTATTCATAAAATTGGGGCCGTATACGTAAGCCCCCGTTGTTTTCCGGTCCACGTTCAGTCGCGACTCGAAAATATTTTCATAGCATTACTTGTGCAACACAAAGACATTGTTCACTATGGTAACAGAGTCTTTCAAATTCTTGTTGATGAACTAACGTTCCTAGAGACGGAGGGCATACAGATTGAACTTAACAATGAAGAAGTTTGCACTATATATTTTTCATTGGCAATGATCTTGGGAGACAATGCAGGGCTGAATGCTATCCTTGGTTATTCTGGATGCTCTAGCAATCATTTTTGTCGGATATGTCGTGGTCACAAACACGATTTATTACGAAGTGTCAAACCAGTAGACAATGCACTAATGCGGACGCCGATCAACTATAATGAGGACCTACAAATTAACGATTTTCGAGTGACGGGCATAAAAGAAAACTGTATCTTCAATCAGATACCATCATTTCACGTCGTCGAAAATAATGCAGTCGACATCATGCATGACATGCTCGAGGGTGTTTGCAATTACGATATGACGCTTATTATTGCATATTATTTGCACGTGGAAGTGTTTTCCTTACATTCACTGAACGCATATATAAAAAGTTTTGATTACGGATATATAGAGTACAGAAATAAGCCTCCATCCATTAGTGAAAATATGTTGGCGAAAAAAAAATTAAATATGAAGGCAAACGAAATGATGTGTTTCGTAAGAAATTTTGGATTAATGGTTGGATGTGCAATTCCCGAAGAAGACGCCGTTTGGAAACTGTATACTACTCTATGCGACATCATGGATATTGTCATGGCTCCTTTATACCACGTAGGCTCTCATGATCTTTTGAAAATTTTAATCGAAGAGCACCATACGTTGTACTTAGATACCTGTAAGAAGGTTCCAAAATACGAGAACGAGCGATTAAAACCGAAATTTCATTATATGATGCACTATCCTGTAATATTAAATTTGTATGGACCATTACGCAATTTTTGGTGTATGAGATATGAAGGAAAGCACAAAGTAGGAAAAAATGTAGCCCAAATATCGGGTAGCCGAGTAAATATAATGCACACGATAGCGACAACGCATCAGACACGTTTAGCTTATTCGTTGTCGCATGAATCGGGTGTGCGAGACTTATTAGATGTAGGACCTAAAATAACATTTAACCATTGTACAACACCTGATTACCTCCACGGTGCAAAGATGCATAAATGGGCGAAGTGGAACGGTCGTTTGTATAAACCTCACAAATGCGTCGTTTACGTCAATACTGTAGATGACCTCCCATATTTTGGTTTTATCACAGGCATTTTCGTCCAAGAAAAGAGATTGTATTTTATGTTGAAAAGTGTGCCTTCTATTGGTTTTAACGAACATAATCATTCGTATGTCGTCGACGTATCAAACTTATCTCTTCCGGATACACACTACATGAATGTTGAAGATTTATTTGAGTCTACGCCGTTACATCTACGAAAAGTATTACATTTTAATTATGTAACATTACCCTATATGTAATAGTATATTGCAATGTAATCTGGATCAAATAAATACATGAGATCAAATATATATTTTGTGTACTAAGAAATATTACTGACCTACAATATTTTACATTGATAAAAAATTTTAGTGGCCCTAAAAGAAATATGTATTTGAGGTAAATATACATTTGCTATATGCAAACCGGAATTTCATTGATTCAAATATATTTTTCATACGTTCAAAGTGGAAATATATTTGATTTAAAGATACATATATTGTAAGCAAATAAAGATTTATTTCAATCAAATAAGATTTTTCCTCAATTTAACAGAAATATTTAGTTGAATCAAATAGACTTTTATTGACGCTAATAAAGATATTTTCGATTCAAAGATATCTCCCATATGTTCAAAGAAAGAATGTACTTGAATCTAATCTTTATTTATTTAATTTGAATAGATTTAATATTTAATAAGAATAGCTGGAACAAATAAAAAAATTTATTTGAAACAAAAAGGATCGTAGTAGGCCGTGAGACAAGGAAAAAACCTATTTCATTTAAATAGATCCTATTTAAGTTAAATATTTTTTTTTTGCAGTGTATGAGTTGCAACAAAATGGGAGGCGGACACCTGAGGGATGTTCCTTGTAAGTAAGGTTGACCACACTATACCTTCCCTCAATCCCGACGCGTTTCGACACCGCCATCAAACTGAACAAGCCCTTCTTTGTTATCCACATTACAAAGACCTCCATGAAAAAGTCAAGGGCCAAGTTGTCCTTGACGAGATGTTTGTTGATGAGAACCGAGAGGACGGTAGGTAGTACGGACCCGTTGGAAATCCAGGGAGCGGTCATTCTCGCCAGTTCAATTATCTCCAAAGGAGAGAATCCTTTCCCGAAGACCAGCCCTTTTTTCCACTCCTCCGCCATAAATTTTGTCCACTCCCCACCATAAATAACGTAATGTGGATAATTTTATTTTCGTGTGCTTACCGTACAACTGTCAGATAAAAAATCATCATTCGATCGACCATATTGAATTGTTGAACTGTGTCGTGGAGAACAGTACCATTCCCTCCACGAACGTGCCCTAGGGTAAATCGCGTACTTGAAGATTATTTTACATAAATTGAAATATTAACTCTCAAACGATTTTCTTTGACTTTCAAACCCTCTCAAACGATTGTCAATCGATTAATAAAATGGACCGTCTACGTTCACTTTTTCAGGATATAAAAAAAATGGGGGCCAACTTCTCAGGAGAAATGTAATTCGTTTTGACGGGAAAAATATTAACTCTGAAATATTTTTTCTTTTCTCTCAAACCCTCTCTACCAATTTTCTATCATTTATGATAGATTTTAGGGACTTTAAGCAAGTTTTCATATTCTCTGCGCTTGCGAAGCATGAGCGGGGTGCGCCCCACACAGCACTGCGGTTAGTTGCATTTTTGAAAAAATTCTTATATTTCATAAAATATGAACTCTAGAATGATTTTTTTGAACTCTCAAACCCTCGCAAACGATTCTCAAGCGATTTAAAGGAAATTGAAAGGACGTTTTTTACGGATTAAAAAAATCTGGGGGATAACTTCACGCGAAAATTAAAATTTTTTTTTTGGGAAAACTTTCAACTCAAACGATTTTTCTTTTCTCTGTAACTCTGTCAAACGATTGACATTCACGGAAGGATAGGGGTTCCAGCGTGAAAAAAAAACTCTTTTTTGCGATTTTTTTTCATCTATATGGATAGAGTAAATTTATTGAAACCTATTGTACATTGTTAAGTGTCATTTCAAGAACATTCCGTGAAATTTGTACGTGAAAATATCCACAAACAAGCCGGTGACAAAACTTTTGCAAGAACGCCTTTGGAAAAACACGATTTGCGGTGTTCACTGCAGCTCAGCTAGAAATGATCTGAAATCAAGTACCATTAAAATTTAGTCAAAGTATCATCAAATCCTCCCCCCAACGGTCATTGATAATTTTTTTTAATTCCTAACTTTTTGGTGGTCACGTAAAGTGAAAAGTGCTATTTTTTACGAAAAATTCTGCCATTTTGGGGGTGGAAAACCCCCTCAATGTAAAAACAATCTCAAACTAACCGTTGGGGGGAGGTATTTTATATGTAGAAAGTGTGTACCAAGTTTGAAATAAATCGGTCATGTAGTTTTCAAATGGCAGTGAACACGGACTTTGAAAAAGTGGTTTCGAGAAAAACGCGGCACCGGCTTGTTTGTGGATTTTTTCGCGTACATATTTCACGGAATGTTCTTGAAATGACACTTAACAATGTACAAAAGGTTTCAATAAATGTACTCTTTCCATATAGATGGAAAAAACTCGCAAAAAAGTGTTTTTTTTTCACGCTGAAACCCCTACTCTCCCCTTAATTAAAATTATTTATGATCATATCGGGGGGCCAACTTCACGGAGGTCCCTAAGTGTGGTCTTGCGGGTCCTCCGCCGAATACTCGGAGCAGCCGCTAGGTGTCCCTATGCGTGCTCTTACGCGTCCTCCGCGGGATACTTATCGACAGATTCTTCACAACTATAACTATAGCGCCTATCAAGGATATTCTTGCCAAAAACGGTGAAAAAGCACGTTTTTTCGAAAGATGTCCGCCATTTTTACATACATCAAAAGTCGTACAATACGAACTATCATACCGTTTGATTTTTTGTTTCGGACCATGCATCTCCGAGATTGTATCAACAGCGCAAACCTACAGTTTTTTAACTACCTTTTTCGCCTATGAATACATTTTTGTGTATTTTCCTAAGCGTACTCTGACGGGTCTTCCGCGGGATACTCGGAGCAACCGCTAGGTGTCCCTAAGTGTACTCTTGCGGGTCCTCCGTGGGATCCTCGGAGCAGCAGCTAGATGTCCCTATGCGTACTGTTGCGCGTCCTCCACGAGATATTTATCGACATATTCTTCACAACTCTAACTATAGCGCATATCAAAGATATTTTTGCCGAAAACGGTAAAAAACATGTTTTTTCGAAAGATGCCCGCCATTTTTACATACATCAAAATTCGAACGATACGCGCTATGATACCGTTTGAATTTTTTTTTTCGGTTCATGCATCTCCGAGATTTTATCAACAGAGCAGACCTACAGTTCTTTAACTACCATTTTCGCCTATAAATACATTTTTATGGATGTCCCTAAGCGTACTCTGACGAGTCCTCCGCGGAATACTCGGAGCAACCGGTAGATGTTCCTAAGTGTACTCTTGCGGGTCCTCCGCGGGATACTCGGAGCAGCCGCTAAATGACCCTAAGCGTACTCTTACGTGTCCTCCGCAGGATATTTATCGCCATATTCTACACGACTATAACTATAGCGCATATCAAGGACATTTTTGCCAAAATGGTGAAAAAAACACGTGTTTTCGAAAGATGTCCGCCATTTTTACATACATCAAAATTCGAACGATACGCGCTATGATACCATTTGATTTTTTGTTTTGGTTCATGCATCTCCGAGATTTTATCAACAGCGCAAACCTACAGTTTTTAAACTACCATTTTCGTCTATAAATACATTTTTTATGTATGTCCTTAAGCGTACTCTGACGGGTCCTCCGCGGGATAAGCGTCCTCTTACGCGCCCTTCGCGGGTACACAAATGTTACGTTACCGTAGAAAATAAATTTTACTCCATATATGCCTATGCTATACTATTATATCAATTTGTTTTATTCAACAATATAAAAAATAATAAATGGTAAGTATTTCGTCTTTATTTCGTCTCCAACCGTGAGGAACCGGGACACTTCGCTATCACCGTCTATTCCTGAAACAACATAGTCAGTGAGGGGCTCTCTTATTAAATTGTTTCGGACGAGAGTATATGGTCGCGCGCTTACTTAACGTTTATTCTCTGCTCCGTGTAATTGATGATGGGCAGTTGTCGCCGCGAGTGCCGGGGTTGCGGGACCTCCTGCCCCTCCGCCTCTTCCCCCTCCGCCGCTTCCCCCTGCGCCTCTTCCCCCTCCATCTCTTCCCCCTCCATCTCTTCCCCCTCCATCTCTTCCCCCTCCATCTCTTCCCCCTCCGCCTCCTCCCCCTCCATCCCTTCCCCCTCCATCTCTTCCCCCTCCGCCTCCTCCCCCCGCGCCTCCGCCGTTGGCCAGTCCTCCTCCTCCTCCACCGGCCATTCCTCCTCCTCCGGCCCCTCCTCCTCCTCTGCCTCCTCCGCCGCCTCCACGTTCGGTGCCACCATCGGAGAATCCATTTCCGGTTCTCGGAGCTCTTCGGAGGCTCTGTTAGTCGCCAAGAGCCGCTGGCCTTGGGTTGGCGTTAAATCCATTATACCAGATGCATTAGAAATCTTTCGGGAGAAAATAAACGTTTGATAGGTTAATAGACCTAGATCAATAGAGATTTGAAAGCTCAATACATTTATGGAATACTTACTCTCGGTTGTACTCTCGGTGTAAAGACTCCCTGATGGGAGGAGGTGCTCGTCGCCCGAGAATAATTTCGAAGTTCGCACCACCCGATCGGCGGCGTTTGCGCGTTTTCGTCTGAAACAACAATTGTCGAGTAGGTGTGTAGCCATCTTTTAAGTTACTGAAGAACCATTCGGAATGGATAAATCCAATCTACGTCCCAATTGTTAAGTAGTCATGGTTTTACGCTATTCTTTGCGAAAAATCTGCGAGAAGTAAAGGTCATATATGGTTATATATGACAAGTTAAATATGAAAGGTTTAATGTGACAGTTCAGCTCCCCCCCCCCCCCCCCCCGCCCTCAAGTAACGTGTGTGAAGTTAGCATCTCAGTTGTTGTCTTGTCACAAATAAACTCCATATAAAGTGGCATCACGTATAGTTCTACAGTTCTTGATAAGTTTCAATAATAGTTCTGTCGATTTTACTAACGAAAACGCATTTTGAAAAAATGAGATGCTAACTTCGCAAAATGAATCATAGCATCTCATCGAATTTCGCAAACTTGACTATGCCAGAGTTGAAATTAAAAAAGTTCTACATCCTAAACCTATTCTGTAAATAGTTCTATTGGTTAAATCTAATTCGAATCGCTAACAATAGGTATAACCAAACTATCCGTAGATGAATGAGATGCTGTAACATTACTGCGAGTTTCAGGTCGTACGAAGACTTCAAACGATAACTAGAGATCCCTCACACAAGGTCCAAAAGAGTTCTGGTCTTTCAAACATCCTTAATAACTATAAATGATGAATATAAACAAAATATCCCTACGGGAGTGAGATGCTGTAGTACACCTTCCAGTTCTGGGTCATATGAAGTTTTCAGACGAAAACTAGACCTTCCTCACATAAGATCCAAAAAAGTTCTGACCCTTCAAACATACTCAATAATTATAAATCAGTTTTATAAACAAAACACCCATACAGAAGTGAGATGCTGTGGTATAACTGCGAGTTTTGGATCGTATAAAGTTTTTTAACGATAACTCGAGGTCCCTCACACAAGGTCCCAAGGAGTTCTGGTCTTTCAAAAATTCTCAATAATTATAGATAATTATTCAAAACAAAATATCCATCTAGGAGTAAGATGCTGTGGTATAACTGGCAGTTGTGGTTTGAATAAAGTCTTTAAACGATAACTAGAGGTCCCTCACATAAGCTGCTAATGGGTTTGGGTATGTCAAATATCGTTTTAATTGTATTTTGCGCCTCTTCCGATAGATCACGTTGTAGTTCCCCCTATCATGCCCGAATTACCACACGCTTCATAGTCATCCATGGATTTTTTTGTTGTCGTGGATGGCATGGTGACGATGTTTCATTCTTCTTTCGTGTGTCGAAAGAGCAACACGTATCGGAAAGGTTTTTCGCTGCAATCTAAAAAATGAGTGGTAGCGAATCCTCCAGAATAAATAATACGCAAGATTTACTGGAGAAGAGGATTAGAAAATTGGAAGTGGAAAACCAACTCGCAAGCAAAGAACATCGTAAAAAAAGCAAACGTAAGTAAACAAAAAAACTACGTTACATACGTATCAAGGAGGTAAACTCGTGCTGAAGAATGGATATTCTTCGTTACAAGCAATTCCTACACGCTATCTAACCTACGGGAAAAAGAGTTATTACTCAACGTATCCACGGAGCTGAAGATCTTCGTTTGCTTTAAGGGATCTTACCCTTTAAAGCAAATACGTCAAACGTATTAACGAATCATATAAGCAGCGAAATATCTCCGTCCACCTTAATGGACGTTAACCTTAAAAGAAAATACGTAAAGTGCACTTACCAAGCTACCTCATTTGTAATAAGGTTTATCCTAATTATTAGGACGCCGTCGTGAATCCGAGTCATCGGAAAATGGACAAAGTTACGGGAAGAGACGTCACAATTTCGAGAGAGGATCAGAGGTTCGATCTGATAGATACGATACCGAGGCGGAACGCTCTGACAGGGCCATAAAATGCGTCTACTCACCAAACGCAACGAAGACTGCCAACCCCGTTAGAGCAAACGAGGAAACGCTCGACAATACGAACCACGAAGAAAGTCTTGCTACCCAGGCCTCTTACCTGGAAAAATCTCACGACACGACCGCCCCTACGCTAGACAACAATGCAACACAATCGGGAAATGAACCCCCCCCCCCCCTCGAACTAAACATCCTCGAGGTACAGGGAAGAGAATTCTAGAAGAGCGAGTTCTAGACCAAACCATCTCCAACGAAATTGTGGTAAGATGGAAGGAAATCCTAGGAAACGGACCAGTATACATAGCTTGGACTAAATCGTTTGTGGTATTTTAATTACTATACTCAATTATTCGATAATAGGTAAAAATAGGATAAAAACGTGAGGGCATTAAAAATTATTATATATTACATTTACAAATCCTTCAAAAAATTACATATTATTCTTATTGCCTTATTCACTCATGGTGATGCCAGCGCGTATGTTTGAACAATCCCATTCGGTTTTTTTTTACATTTTTATAGTGACTATTTTCGCCGAATACTTTCCATATGAAAAATTATTTCGCGTTGTGATAGTTAATATCACAATGACATTAACTAATTGATATTGTTTATGTGATACAGCAAATAATTATACGAATTAATTTGGTATCTTATGCCATATCTGCGACGAAGATGTTACAAGCACTCGGTAGCATAGGGGCAGCGTGCGTAGCTATGAGTAGGTAGGTACTAGGTTCATATACCGATATAGGTGAAATATTTTCTTCGAAAAAAATCAGTCCGAAAGGCCAGGGCATGACGAATTACGATACAAAATCGTTGTGGCAAACTCTCAATTAAGTGCTTAATTTCATTTTGCATTTATGAAATATTTTATGCACATAGTACACTTAGATTTACAATGTACATTGTAAGCAAATAAAGATTTATTGGCATCGAATCGTTATTTATTCGATTTGAATATATTTGACATTTAAAAAGAATAGCTGAAACGAATAAAAAAATATCTTTGAAACAAATAAGATTGTAGTAGGCCGTGAGACGAGGAAAAAACCTATTTCATTTAAATAGATCCTATTTAAATAAATTTAAAAAAATTGGCAGTGTATCGTGACCTTATATAAACGGACACATATACGCAGAAACACATACATTTACACACACGTGAGCATATCCATTGACAGGGATAACTTATGGGCACACCATGGTTTACATGAGGCGTCGATCAGGCATCCTTGAAGGCCCTCATTATTCTGCCTTTAAGGGCCCTTAGTAGCAAAGTGCGACCGGCCACTAAGGGCCCATGTGAGGCTACCCGATTAGGGCCCTATTAAGGATAGGGAAATTCTATATGGGCCCGACCAAAGCCCTAGTTCAATTTCCGCACGGGTAATCCTGAGATGAAAATCATATTGTCCGAAACAATACTTAAGGCGATGTGCCACATGCCTCCGACCGCTTCGAAATTTTGAAAAAAGAATTCTCCCAAACGGAACAACCGATTGGAATGAAATTTGTTGTGTGCATGCAGCAAACTTGCTCCGAGCGGATGATGCCCTCCGTTAACCAAAATTTCAAAAAAAAATTACAGTTTGTAGTTACCCTACGAAAAATGGTGAATTATTAACCATTGCATCGCATTTTCTATAATTTTCTGAGCGTCATCCTCTGCACCGTGAAAAAGCACACATTTTAAGCTATGTTTCACCTGTTTTCATCAACAAATGGCGGAGAAAAAACATTTTGAAAATTTTACATAAATGTAGCAAAAATGTACCAACAAAGCTCAAAATATCAGGTACCGGAGCGAGCGTTCAGTTCATCCGTATTCTCACTGGCGGCGCGAAGCTCGCTTCGTTCTGTTCGTACCGACCGCGCTCGCCTCCTTTCGGAACAACTTATTTTTTGACAGGTTGAAAGCCGGAGCTATAACCTCGCACATTCGTTCGCAATATATTTCATCATACGATGTGTGTGATAGAGTGTGATATAGAATGTGAATAGTGTGTCATAGAGTGGAGTTTGTTTTCGTCCCGTTTTGGTGAGATTTTTTTGCTATGAAGAGCGCCTCAGGAAGCCCGCACACCGCCGTCGAGAAATCCCGACGAAGAAACAATCGACGAGAAAACCGCCGCGGCCGATTACACGAAGAAGATCGAGGAACATATTGACATGTACATGAAGTTTGCAGCGTTGCTATCCAACGATTTAATTTTTTTTTTTCGATTTTTTAATTTCCCATTTTTTCTTGGTCAATTCGGCTCTAGTTGATAAAAAAATATGGTCAAATGAATAAAAAGCAGTTACGACCACCGGGACCAACCCTTATAAGGGGTGAATCTTAAAAAAAAACCAAAAAAAAATTCTATGTCCTGCGCGTTTGATATAATCGTTTTTTATTGGCGTTGCGTGGAAAGTGGCTCAAAAGGTGCGTCTCAAAAAAATACCGACCCTCTAAATGTTTCGGAACACACCCTTATCGGGGGATGAATCTTGAAAAAAACAAAAAAATTCTATGTCCTGCGCGTTTGATATAATCGTTTTTTTTATTGGCGGTGCGTGGAAAGTGGCCCAAAAGGCGCCTCTCAAAAAAATACCGACCCGCTAAATGTTCCGGAACACACCCTTATCGGTGGGTGAATCTTGAAAAAAAAAAAAAAAAAATTATATGTCCTGCGCGTTTGATATAATCGTTTTTTTTTATTGGCGTTGCGTGGAAAGTGGCCCAAAGGGCGCCTCTCAAAAAAATACCGACCCTCTAAATGTTCCGGAACACACCCTTATCGGGGGGTGAATCTTAAAAAAAAACAAAAAAAAATGCTATGTCCTGCGCATTTGATATAATCGTTTTTTTTATTGGCTTTGCGTGGAAAGTGGCCCAAAGGGCGCCTCTCGAAAAAATACCGACCCTCTAAATGTTCCGGAACTCACCCTTATCGGAGGGTGGATCTTGAAAAAAAACAAAAAAAAATCTATGTCCTGCGCGTTTGATATAATCGTTTTTTTTTATTGGCGTTGCGTGGAAAGTGGCCCAAAGGGCGCCTCTCAAAAAAATACCGGCCCTCTAAATGTTCCGGAACACACCCTTATCGGGGGGTTAATCTTGAAAAAAAAACAAAAAACATTCTGTGTCCTGCGCGTTTGATATAATCGTTTTTTTTATTGGCGTTGCGTGGAAAGTGGCCCAAAAGGCGTCTCTCAATAAAATACCGACCCTCTAAATGTTCCGGAACACACCCTTATCGGGGAGTGAATCTTGAAAAAAAACAAAAAAAAATTCTATGTCCTGCGTGTTTGATGTAATCGTTTTTTTTATTGGCGTTGCGTGGAAAGTGGGCCAAAAGGCGCCTCTCAAAAAAATACCGACCCTCTAAATGTTCCGGAACACAGCCTTATCGGGGGGTGAATCTTGAAAAAAAACAAAAAAAATCTATGTCCTGCGTGTTTGATGTAATCGTTTTTTTTATTGCGTTGCGTGGAAAGTGGCCCAAAAGGCGCCTCTTAAAAAAATACCGACCCTCTAAATGTTCCGGAGCACAGCCTTATCGGGGGGTGAATCTTGAAAAAAGCAAAAAAAAATCTATGTCCTGCGCGTTTGATATAATCGTTTTTTTTTATTGGCGTTGCGTGGAAAGTGGCCCAAAGGGCGCCTCTCAAAAAAATACCGACCCTCTAAATGTTCCGGAACACACCCTTATCGGGGAGTGAATCTTGAAAAAAACAAAAAAAATTCTATGTCCTGCGTGTTTGATGTAATCGTTTTTTTTATTGGCGTTGCGTGGAAAGTGGGCCAAAAGGCGCCTCTCAAAAAAATACCGACCCTCTAAATGTTCCGGAACACAGCCTTATCGGGGGGTGAATCTTGAAAAAAAACAAAAAAAATCTATGTCCTGCGTGTTTGATGTAATCGTTTTTTTTATTGCGTTGCGTGGAAAGTGGCCCAAAAGGCGCCTCTTAAAAAAATACCGACCGTCTAAATGTTCCGGAGCACAGCCTTATCGGGGGGTGAATCTTGAAAAAAGCAAAAAAAAATCTATGTCCTGCGCGTTTGATATAATCGTTTTTTTTATTGGCGTTGCGTGGAAAGTGGCCCAAAGGGCGCCTCTCAAAAAAATACCGACCCTCTAAATGTTCCGGAACACACCCTTATCGGAGGGTGAATCTTGAAAAAAAAACAAAAAAAAATTCTATGTCCTGCGCGTTTGATATAATAGTTTCGTTTTATTGGCGTTGCGTGGAAAGTGGCCCAAAAGACGCCTCTCAAAAAAATAAGACCCTCTAAATGTTCCGGAACACACCCTTATCGGGGGGTGAATCCTGAAAAAAAACAAAAAAAAATTCTATGTCCTGCGTGTTTGATATAATCGTTTTTTTTATTGGCGTTGCGTGGAAAGTGGCCCAAAAGGCGTCTCTCAAAAAAATACCGACCCTCTAAATGTTCCGGAACACACCCTTATCGGGGAGTGAATCTTGAAAAAAAAAAAATTCTATGTCCTGCGTGTTTGATGTAATCGTTTTTTTTATTGGCGTTGCGTGGAAAGTGGGCCAAAAGGCGCCTCTCAAAAAAATACCGACCCTCTAAATGTTCCGGAACACAGCCTTATCGGGGGGTGAATCTTGAAAAAAAACAAAAAAAATCTATGTCCTGCGTGTTTGATGTAATCGTTTTTTTTATTGCGTTGCGTGGAAAGTGGCCCAAAAGGCGCCTCTTAAAAAAATACCGACCCTCTAAATGTTCCGGAGCACAGCCTTATCGGGGGGTGAATCTTGAAAAAAGCAAAAAAAAATCTATGTCCTGCGCGTTTGATATAATCGTTTTTTTTATTGGCGTTGCGTGGAAAGTGGCCCAAAGGGCGCCTCTCAAAAAAATACCGACCCTCTAAATGTTCTGGAACACACCCTTATCGGAGGGTGAATCTTGAAAAAAAAACAAAAAAAAATTCTATGTCCTGCGCGTTTGATATAATCGTTTCGTTTTATTGGCATTGCGTGGAAAGTGGCCCAAAAGACGCCTCTCAAAAAAATACGACCCTCTAAATGTTCCGGAACACACCCTTATCGGGGGGTGAATCCTGAAAAAAAACAAAAAAAAATTCTATGTCCTGCGCGTTTGATATAATCGTCTTTTTTATTGGCGTTGCGTGGAAAGTGGCCCAAAAGGCGCCTCTCAAAAAAATACCGATCCTCTAAATGTTCCGGAACACACCCTTATCGGGGGGTGAATCTTGAAAAAAACAAAAAAAATTCTATGTCCTGCGCGTTTGATATAATCGTTTTTTTTATTGGCGTTCCGTGGAAAGTGGCCCAAAGGCGCCTCCCAAAAAAATACCGACCCTTTAAATGTTCCGGAACACACCCTTATCGGGGGGTGAATCTTGAAAAAAACAAAAAAAATTCTATGTCCTGCGCGTTTGATGTAATCGTTTTTTTTATTGGCGTTGCGTGGAAAGTGGCCCAAAGGGCGCCTCTCAAAAAAATACCGACCCTCTAAATGTTCCGGAACACACCCTTATCGGAGGGTGAATCTTGAAAAAAAAACAAAAAAAAATTCTATGTCCTGCGCGTTTGATATAATCGTTTCGTTTTATTGGCGTTGCGTGAAAAGTGGCCCAAAAGACGCCTCTCAAAAAAATACGACCCTCTAAATGTTCCGGAACACACCCTTATCGGGGGGTGAATCCTGAAAAAAAACAAAAAAAAATTCTATGTCCTGCGCGTTTGATATAATCGTCTTTTTTATTGGCGTTGCGTGGAAAGTGGCCCAAAAGGCGCCTCTCAAAAAAATACCGATCCTCTAAATGTTCCGGAACACACCCTTATCGGGGGGTGAATCTTGAAAAAAACAAAAAAAATTCTATGTCCTGCGCGTTTGATATAATCGTTTTTTTTATTGGCGTTCCGTGGAAAGTGGCCCAAAGGCGCCTCCCAAAAAAATACCGACCCTTTAAATGTTCCGGAACACACCCTTATCGGGGGGTGAATCTTGAAAAAAAACAAAAAAATTCTATGTCCTGCGCGTTTGATGTAATCGTTTTTTTTTATTGGCGTTGCGTGGAAAGTGGCCCAAACGGCGCCTCTCAAAAAAATACCGACCCTCTAAATGTTCCGGAACACACCCTTATCGGGGGGTGAATCTTGAAAAAACAAAAAAAAATGCTATGACCTGCGCGTTTGATATAATCGTTTTTGTTATTGGCGTTGCGTGGAAAGTGGCCCAAAGGGCGCCTCTCGAAAAAATACCGACCCTCTAAATGTTCCGGAACACACCCTTATCGGGGGGTGGATCTTGAAAAAAACAAAAAAAAATCTATGTCCTGCGCGTTTGATATAATCGTTTTTTTTATTGGCTTTGCGTGGAAAGTGGCCCAAAGGGCGCTTCTCGAAAAAATACCGACCCTCTAAATGTTCCGGAACACACCCTTATCGGGGGGTGGATCTTGAAAAAAAACAAAAAAAATCTATGTCCTGCGCGGTTGATATAATCGTTTTTTTTTTTGGCGTTGCGTGGAAAGTGGCCCAAAGGGCGCCTCTCAAAAAAATACCGACCCTCTAAATGTTCCGGAACACACCCTTATCGGAGGGTTAATCTTGAAAAAAAAGAACAAAAAAAATTCTGTGTCCTGCGCGTTTGATATAATCGTTTTTTTTTATTGGCGTTGCGTGGAAAGTGGCCCAAAAGGCGCTTCTCAAAAAAATACCGATCCTCTAAATGTTCCGGAACACACCCTTATCGGGGGGTAAATCTTGAAAAAAAAACAAAAAAAAATTCTATGTCCTGCGCGTTTGATATAATCGTTTTTTTTTATTGGCGTTGCGTGGAAAGTGGCCCAAAAGGCGCCTCCCGAAAAAATACCGACCCTTTAAATGTTCCGGAACACACCCTTATCGGGGGGTGAATCTTGAAAAAAACAATAAAAAATTCTATGTCCTGCGCGTTTGATATAATCGTTTTTTTTTTATTGGCGTTGCGTGGAAAGTGGCCCAAAAGGCGTCTCTCAAAAAAATACCGACCCTCTAAATGTTCCCGAACACACCCTTATCGGGGGGTGAATCTTGAAAAAAACAAAAAAAATTCTATATCCTGCGCGTTTGATATAATCGTTTTTCTTATTAGCGTTGCGTGGAAACTGGCCCAAAGGGCGCCTCTCAAAAAAATACCGACCCTCTAAATGTTCCGGAACACACCCTTGTCGGGGGGTGAATCTTAAAAAAAAACGAAAAAAATTCTATGTCCTGCGCGTTTGATATAATCGTTTTTTTTTATTAGCGTTGCGTGGAAAGTGGCCCAAAAGGCGCATCTCACAAAAATACCGACCCTCTAAATGTTCCGGAACACACCCTTATAGGGGGGTGAAACTTGAAAAAAACAATAAAAATTCTATGTCCAGCGCGTTTGATATAATCGTTTTTTTTATTGGCGTTGCGTGGAAAGTGGCCCAAAAGGCGCCTCTCAAAAAAATACCGGCCCTCTAAATGTTCCGGAACACACCCTTATCGGGGGGTGAATCTTGAAAAAAACAAAAAAAAGTTCTATGTCCTACGCGTTTGATATAATCGTTTTTTTTATGGGCGTTGCGTGGAAAGTGGCCCAAAAGGCGCCTCTCAATAAAATACCGACCCTCTAAATGTTCCGGAACACAGCCTTATCGGGGGGTGAATCTTGAAAAAAAAAAAATTCTATATCCTGCGCGTTTGATATAATCGTTTTTTTTATTGGCGTTGCGTGGAAAGTGGCCAAAAGGCGCCTCTTAAAAAAATACCGACCCTCTAAATGTTCCGGAACACACCCTTATCGGGGGGTGAATCATGAAAAAAAAACAAAAAAAAATTCTATGTCCTGCGCGTTTGATAGAATCGTTTTTTTTTATTGGGGTTGCGTGGAAAGTGGCCCAAAAGGCGTCTCTCAAAAAAATACCGACCCTCTAAATGTTCCGGAACACACCCTTATCGGGGGGTGAATCTTGAAAAAAACAAAAAAAAATCTATGTCCTGCGCGTTTGATATAATCGTTTTTTTTATTAGCGTTGCGTGGAAAGTGGCCCAAAGGGCGCCTCTCAAAAAAATACCGACCCTCTAAATGTTCCGGAACACACCCTTATCGGGGGGTTAATCTTGAAAAAAAAACAAAAAATATTCTGTGTCCTGCGCGTTTGATATAATCGTTTTTTTTATTGGCGTTGCGTGGAAAGTGGCCCAAAAGGCGTCTCTCAAAAAAATTCCGACCCTCTAAATGTTCCGGAACACACCCTTATCGGGGAATGAATCTTGAAAAAAAAAAATTCTATGTCCTGCGTGTTTGATGTAATCGTTTTTTTTATTGGCGTTGCGTGGAAAGTGGCCCAAAAGGCGCCTCTCAAAAAAATACCGACCCTCTAAATGTTCCGGAACACAGCCTTATCGGGGGGTGAATCTTGAAAAAAACAAAAAAAATCTATGTCCTGCGTGTTTGGTGTAATCGTTTTTTTTATTGGCGTTGCGTGGAAAGTGGCCCAAAAGGCGCCTCTTAAAAAAATACCGACCCTCTAAATGTTCCGGAGCACAGCCTTATCGGGGGGTGAATCTTGAAAAAAGCAAAAAAAAATCTATGTCCTGCGCGTTTGATATAATCGTTTTTTTTATTGGCGTTGCGTGGAAAGTGGCCCAAAGGGCGCCTCTCAAAAAAATACCGACCCTCTAAATGTTCCGGAACACACCCTTATCGGGGGGTGAATCTTGAAAAAAAAACAAAAAAAAATTCAATGTCCTGCGCGTTTGATATAATCGTTTCGTTTTATTGACGTTGCGTGGAAAGTGGCCCAAAAGACGCCTCTCAAAAAAATACGACCCTCTAAATGTTCCGGAAAACACCCTTATCGGGGGGTGAATCCTGAAAAAAAAAACAAAAAAAAATTCTATGTCCTGCGCGTTTGATATAATCGTCTTTTTTATTGGCGTTGCGTGGAAAGTGGCCCAAAAGGCGCCTCTCAAAAAAATACCGATCCTCTAAATGTTCCGGAACACACCCTTATCGGGGGGTGAATCTTGAAAAAAACAAAAAAAATTCTATGTCCTGCGCGTTTGATATAATCGTTTTTTTTATTGGCGTTGCGTGGAAAGTGGCCCAAACGGCGCCTCTCAAAAAAATACCGACCCTCTAAATGTACCGGAACACACCCTTATCGGGGGGTGAATTTTGAAAAAAACAAAAAAAAATGCTATGTCCTGCGCGTTTGATATAATCGTTTTTTTATTGGCGTTGCGTGGAAAGTGGCCCAAAAGGCGTCTCTCAAAAAAATACCGAACTTCTAAATGTTCCGGAACATACCCTTATCGGGGGGTGAATCTTGAAAAAAAACAAAAAAAAATTCTATGTCCTGCGCGTTTGTTTTAACCTTTTTTTCTGGCGTTTCGTGGAAAGTGGCCCAAAAGGCGCCTCTTAAAAAGTGCCGACCCTCTAAATGTTCCGGAAGACACCCTTATCGGGGGGGGGGGGGGGGGGGCGGTTAATCTTGAAAAAAAAAACAAAAAAAATTCTATGTCCTGCGCGTTTGATATAATCGTTTTTTTTTTATTGGCGTTGCGTGGAAAGTGGCCCAAAGGGCGCCTCTCGAAAAAATACCGACCCTCTAAATGTTCCGCAACACACCCTTATCGGGGGGTGAAATTAAAAAAAAAAATGCTATGTCCCGCGCGTTTGATATAATCGTTTTTTTTATTGGCGTTGCGTGGAAGGTGGCCGATGAGGTGCCTCCCAAAAAAATTCCAACCCTCTAAATCTTCCGGAACACACCCTTATTGGGGGGTGAATCTGGAAAAAAAATTCTATGTCCCGCCCGTTTGATATAATCGTTTTTTTATGGGCGTTGCATAAAAGGTGGCCCAAAAGGCGCTTCCCAAAAACACGCCGGCCCTATAAATATCCCGGAAGAGACCCTTATGGGAGGGTGAAACTTGAAAACAAAAGAATATATTCGCGCGTTTGATATAATCCCTTTTTTTATTGTCATTGTATGTAATGTGGCCCGATGGGACCCTGAATAAAAAATACCTGTGTATTTTGTTTTCCGTAACCCACCCTTACTGGGTGTAATAGTTGAAAAATACTATTTTCCGTGGATCGAAAATAATCATATTTTTTCGGCGTTGTATGTATCGCGGTTCGAAAGAAGACTAGGAAGAAATTTTCAACGATATTAATTCTCCGAATCCTAACGATATCCAAGGGTGAAAATAGAAGAAAAAAATCGATTCTGCAATGGTATAAACATTGCCGTTTTTTGATTAGCATTTTGAGCGCACCGACCCTTAAGACGGAATGACACCTCATCGCGGTCGGTATGGTAGAACAATTATAGATACCCAAAAATCTCTGAAACGGCTCCTCAGATCCCGTCGAAACTTTGCCAAACGACGTCAAATAGATAGACGAACAGCTGTCTGCCTCTCAAATTTAGAAAATTTGTCATTCCGTCTTAAGAAGCGTCCATAAAAATTAAACGATTTTGACATTCTGGAACGCCCCTTAAAGGGATCCTGAGCATTATGAAAAATGGTATCTTTGGTGGTGTAGAGATTGTCATCTTTTTATTGATATTGTGGAAAGTCCAACCCCAAAGCAGCCTCCAAAAAAAAATTCGATAACGTGCATTTTCCGGAACCTACCTTATCGGTAGGTAAAAGGTGAAAAAAGTTGTCTGGCCCACCGTTTGGATATTGCCATCGCTTTTTATTTGTGTCACCGGCCGACGCTACAATTTTAACAATTTTCAAAAAAATGCAGTTATAGTTCCGAATAGCGGAAACCGAATTTCAATCTGCAACTTTGCATACACCTTCGGGGCCGAGGTGAAATTCCGAACTTTCAAGATCAGAATGCTCAAAATTCCGAAAGAATACTACCCCGGAAGACCAAATCTCCGAATGAAGTTTACACGAAAGACCAAAACTCCGATAATCTGAACACCGTTAAAATAATTCGGCTATGGAAGTTTTAAAAATTTCAAAATTTTCAATAAATCGACTAATTATTTGAAGCATATTTTTCTATTCAGAAGTGATTTCACGTCATTTTTCAAATTTGTCTAGACGATGTTATACGTTCTACATCATTTACAATCAACTGTGTAGACTTTCACTGGCATGATCTTGACGAACCTTGACGAGAGGCCGCGTCGAAATTTTCTGGCGTGTGGCACATGGCCTTAAGAGAGACGAAAGAATAATCTCAAAGCAGAGGAAAACAACAGCCTGTCTCGCAGCAATCGGAAAAACCGTCCAAGAACTCTTAAATAATAAACACGGAAAACTCATTCTTCTAGAACGACTATGTGATATATGGAGTCTCCTCACGGACCTCCAGCACGACAACTCAACAACTAGAAGGAGTCTTATTGTAGCAAATTTGAACACAACAGCTAAAGATGACCTGGTCTCATCGCCAACAGATCAATTTCTTTTTGGAAAAAATCTGGAAGAAAAAATGAAGGCGTCAAAAGCACTGGAAAATGCGTCCCGAGAAATGAAAATAACTCGAAACAGCCTAAGACCGAAAACCTCAAAAAAACGCGAAGTTCCCGCCTCGTCGCCAAAGACCAGAACTCATTTGGATCTTATGTGAGGGACCGCTAGTCATCATTCAAAAACTTCATACGACCCACACCTCGCAGTTATACCATAGCATCTCGGTCCTGTATAGATATTATATTTATAACTCAGCCATAATTATTCGGAATATTGAAAAGACCAGAACTCTTTCGGAGTGTCTGTAAGGGACCTCTAGTTATCATTTAAGACTTCCATAAGACCCAAAACTCACAGTTATACCACAGCATCTCACTCCTGTACGGATATTTTGTTTATAGCAATGATTCATAATTATTGAGGATGTTTGAAAGGCTAGAACACTTTAGGAGCCTATTCAAAGAACTTCTAGTTAGCGTTTAAAAACTTCATACAACCCAGAACTCGCAGTTATACTGTTTATAACAATCTACCATAGTTGTTGGAAATGTCTAAAATACCAGAACGTTTTTGGACCTTGTGTGAGGGAGCTCTAGTTGTCGTTAAAAATCTATACACCACTTAAAACTCGCAGTCATACCACAGCATCTCACTTCGGTATGGATATTTTGTCTTTGCTAATGCTTTATAATTATTTAGGATTTTTAAAAGACCACATCTTTTTTGGATCTTGTGTGAGGGAGCTCTAGTTTTCATTTGAAAACTTCATACGACCCAGAAATGGCAGTTATACCACAGCATCTTACTCCTGTATGGATATATTGTTTATAATAATGATTTATAATTATTGTGGATGTTTGAAAGACCAGAACTCCTTTTGACCTTGTGTGCGGGAGCTCTATTTATCGTGTACAATCTTTACACGCCCCAAAACTCCTAGTTATATCGCAGCATCTCACTCCTGTATGGCTGTCTTGCTTATAACAATGCCTCATCAATAAAAACGATGTTTGACATACCCGAACCCATTAGCAGCGTGTGAGGGACGTCTAGTTATCATTTAAAAACTTCATTGGAACCAAAACTAGTTTTGGTTTTAATTTTTATAAACAAAACCATATTTTGTCTATAAAAATTATTTATAATTATTAAGGATGTTTTAAAGACCAGAACTCCTTGGGACCATGTGTAGGGACCTCTAGTTATCATTTGAAAGCATTCTACGACCCAAAACTCGTAGTTGTATCACATCATCTCACTCCTGTATACATACTTTGTTTACATGAGCCATAGGTGTTGGAGATTTCATCTCATTCCTGTATGCATACTTTGTTTACAATGAGCCATAGGTGTTGGAGATTTTTAAAAGACCAGAACTCTTTCCGACTTTATGTGAGGGAGCTCTAGTTATCGTTTACAATCTTTACGCGACCCATAACTCCCAGTTCTATCGTAGCATCTCACTCCTGTATGGGTGTCTTGTTTATAACAATGATTTGTAATTATTGAGGATGTCTAAAAATCCAGAACTTCTTCGACCTGGTGTGAGGGACTTCTAGTTATCGTTTAAAATCTTGACACCACCCAAAACTCGTAGTTATACTCGCATCTCACTCCCGTACGGATCTTTTTTTTCTAACAATGCCTCATAATTGAAATCAATGTTTGACATACCCCAACCCTTTAGCAGCTTGTGTGGAGGACCTCTAGTTATCGTTGAAAAACTTTTTTCGAACCAAAACTCGCAGTTATACCACAGCAACTCACTCCTGTATCAATATTTTGTTTATACCAATGATTTATGATAATTGAGGATGTTTGAAAACCAGAACTTCTTTGGACCTTGTGTAAGGGACCTCGAGTTATCGTTTAAAAGCTTTATACGACCCAAAACTCGCAGTTATACCACAGCATCTCACTCCTGTGTGCATACTTTGTTTATAACAATTAGCCATTGGTGTTGGAGATTTTTAAAAGACCAGAACTTTTTCGACCTTATCTAAGGGAACTCTAATTATCGTTTACAATCATTACACGACCCAAAACTCGCAGTTATACTACAGCATCTCACTCCTGTATGGGTGTTTTCTTTTTTAAACTGATTTACAATTATTGAGTATGTTTGAAGGACCAGAAATTTTTTGGATCTTGTGTAAGGGACCTCTAGTTATCGTTTAAGGTACTAGTACCTATTAGCGGGTTCAAAAAATGAAATTTTTTTTATTTCATTTTTTCACTCCTTAAAGCATCAAATATCACTCCTTAAAATTTTATGAAAAAATTCTGAACAGAATAAAAGTTACAGCTATATAGCACTCTAGGTCGGAGCGCGTCGGGTAGCCCGCGCTCGATTTCCGCGCGCGGCAGCTGTATACCCCCACTCTCTACAATACTGGGGTCCTTTTGTGTACTAACGTATACCGATCTTGACCTGGCCTCTAAACGCGGTCCCAGTTCTATTTCGGTTGTCTCCCGGAGCGTTAAAACGGTCCTTACATGAAGGGAAAGAAAAACACGAAAGTAAAAAAAAATCAGAAGAACATCGCACGATTTTACAAGAAATCAGTATACATCGGAGTACAGCACAACATTTACAAGCACATCTGCACAAAAATTATCATCAAATACAGATTTCGACGTAAAACGTAATGATAGTTTTCATTTCTGTACACTGGCATTTTGCCTCGTTTTCTCGGCCTTATCGAGTATGCTGAAATGTAAAACATGTGACAAAGACGTTGTGTTTACCAAGACTGGGATTCAAGGAATCGGCTTCAAAATAAATATTGCTTGCGAGTGCGGTGATCGACAAATAAACTCGTGTAGTTTCATAAACACTGGATTCGAAATCAACCGACGAATTGTGTTTGTATTGAGATTGCTTGGCTTCGGTCGTAATGGCTTGGAACTCTTTTGTGCGCTGATGGACTTGACATCGAATTTTAGTACAACGACTTATCATAGACTTCTATCTAATGTTGAAATTGCAGCCAAAGCTGTCGCCTTCTGTCTAAGGAAAGCTGGACAGGAGGAAAAGCAGAGAAATAAAGAGAACGTTTTACCAGAGGACGATCTAACGGTTTCGGGAGAGGGCACCTGGAGTAAGCGTGGCTATAGTTCTCTCATCGGCGTTTCTACAGTGATTGGAAAATATACGAGCAAACTTTTAGATTTTTGCGTGTCCTCGGAAACGTGCAAAAGTTGCGAAATTATGGCAAAAAACTTGAATTGTGCTGAGTTTGACATATGGTACGAAAGCGAACATAGCGAAGAGTGTTCTGCTAATTATGAAGGTAGCTCCGGCGGCATGGAAGTTCAAGGCATGGTAAAGATTTTTGAAAATTCTATGAAACTCCATAGGCGACGGAGACTCGAAAACTTTCATAAAGGGGGTAGCCGGTTAAGGGGGGTCTGACGGCCCCCACCGAGTTTGATCGAATTGACCCAAAAACCTGAAAGAGGGCTGAAAAACAAAATTTTAGAGATATTTTTTAACCCCCTAAACCCTTATGAAAACACCATAATCGCAAAAAATGCGTTTTTTTGATGTTTAATTTTTTTTGAGCTTTCAAATGCATTTTAAAGCGGTTTTAACACAACCAAAATTTTGTTTCAGATGTGTAGACATGCCCTGAATTTTTCCAGATTTTTTCGTAAAGTTAAATCATGTGCAACATAATTTTAATGGCAAAAAAACCGTAAAAAATCGTCATTTTTTGTATTTAATGCTATGGTTTTTATTGACGTATTAATGGTAAAAAATCGTGCACCATAGCATAGAAAGCTACTATCTTCCTCTACAAAATGACGCTAATTGGGCTCAATTCGGTCGTCTCTAGCGTCCGAAAATCAAACTTGAATAAATTCCGTTTTTATAATTTGAGCATTTTCAGCTACGAAAATGACACAAAATCATATTTTTCAATTATTTTTTTTAATAAAAGTACATTTTGGGGTTTCTGAGGTCGCCGATTACAAATTTGATGTCAAAAATTAGTTTTGTCACATGACAGCTGTCAAAACGAAGAAAAAATATTTTAATTTTTGAAATTTTTTAAAAAAGCTATGGGAACGATATTAATAAGGATTTTTTAGGTCGCTGATTATAAATTCATTCTTATACACGAATTTTTAATCGTAACAGCTGTCAATAGTTATATTAACAAACAAAAAATTACGTATTATTCAGAAAAAAATTTGGAATTCCCCGACTAAACTGTCACCTGGCGGAGAAAATCCCAACTTGTACCTTATTAAGCCACGTACCCGAGTGCCTAAGGCCACCGTACCCACGTGGGCCTTAGGCTCGTATGCCCCTCCGCACGGTACTGCGCATGCCCACTACGCACTGACGCATCGAGAACCCCGCTCCACGCGGTCTCTCTTTCTCTCTGTGTTCAGCCGCCGTCCAGTACACACGTCATGCGACGCGCTCTGCTCCGTTAAACAAATCTATTTGTTTTGTTAACAGCGTTTTTTTAATTTATCGTTTAACCTGCCTATCTCAACACGAAGTGATTGAAGCAGTATTCTAAGGTGAGTTTGAATATCAATTTAAATATCAATCAACATAAAAATTGATTTATAATCATAACCTCAATCTACAATCGTTTGCCTCATAGTCGACTTGAAATCGTACAGAAGGTGGCCGTCAACTTCAAGTTGTTGTTTAGTTCACTCACATGAAAAGAATTTAAAAAAAGCAAAAAAAAAACGATATTTCGAAAGACGAAACGATATTTCAATAAAAAAATGATTTGGAATACAATAATTTATTTCTGTTTTGTTTACCGATGTTTTCAACATTTTTTTTGTTTTGATTTACAATTTTTAATGTACTTTCGATTTTCGTTACTTTTGTTCTATTTGTTTTTTTAATTATGGTTTTTTTTATTCCGGGTTTCAGTTACTTTTTTCATTTTTTTCAAAAAAAAAAAATAATTTGTTAATCATAATAAAAAAAATAACAATGTTCTTTTTTTTTTCTTTAGGAAAAACTGTGCGATGCCACCGAAAAAACGAAAATGTACGGCTGGTGAAAGGTGCATAAGATGCAACAGATTGTTGCGTTATGATACCGGAAAACAGAAGTCCATTTCTTCAGATGATGACGTACACTTATATACTAAACTACTAGGTAAACGAGTAGAGAAAGGTGACGTTTTATGTCATCTGTGTCGTTCCGCAATCGCTAAATCCCGAACGGTTTCACCATCGACGAGCAGTGATTCTGATCCTGAAGAAAATCTTTAGTTGGATTTTAATCCCGAAGAAAATCCTCTGCCAAACGTCAATCCCGAGGAAAATCCTCTGCCAGATGTTGATCGCGAACAAAATTCTGTCGATCCTGTAGAGAGACATTCATCAACACTCTCCAATTTGACAGTATCAGATGACACAGAACAATCTTCGGAACAGTCTTCGCAACAATTGTCACGGTCGGAGTCTGGATCTTCCACAGGACAGTCATCACAATCTTCTAAGGACCCTCCTTACGTTCTTCGTCCAAGAGAACCGGACTATGAAATGATCGAGATGCCTTTCAACAGAGTTACCGCGACTCACAAATGTTGTTGCGTATGTCTTACTCCAATTACGACATCTCCGGTTGTTCCGTTTAAAGCGAGGTTACAGGTATTTATAAGTTCACGAATTTTCATTCCAAAAGGCAATCGCTGTTGTCCTGTACATCTTATCAGTGAACGTATGTACGTTGACGAAATTTCAAACTTGAAAATATTTTCGAATACTTGTACTATCAGTTCTCAAGAGTTGGCATTATTTTTGGATGCACTGTCCAAAAAATGCGACAACAGTATTTTAGACAGAGGAGATGATTACAATTTATCGGCAGAGCGCATAAAATCGCTAACTGGATACACAGTTGCAGAAATCAAGACTCTAAAAAACATGTTGGTCACTTTGCGAAATTCTCAAAATCGCAGTATTAATCAAGCTCTTTTAATATTCCTTTTTAAATTAAGAACTGGAAATTCCAACACAATCACTGCGTCAATTTTCGATATCAAATCTGAACAACTAGTATCTGCTTATTGCAAATCGGTTTTGGATTCATTCGCGAAAGACGTCTTTCCACTTCGTTTCGGAGCTCGGGCATGTTCTCGCGAAGATTTAATTGCTAATCACACGTCGCCTTACGTAAAAAAAATTACACGGATTTGAAGATCGCCTGCTCTTGATTGCTGATGGTTCATACCTTCGACACCAAAAAAGTAGTAATAATTGTTACCAAAAAAAATCTTTCTCTGGTCAGAAAAAGTGTCCACTCTGTAAACCCTTCACAGTTTGTGCCACAGATGGATATGTAATAGATGTTTACGGACCGTACGAAGCAATTGTGAATGATGCGAAAATCTTACAACATGTACTAAGTGATCCGAACGGCTTGAGATCAATCCTCAAAAAAGGGGATGTTTTTATACTTGACAGGGGGTTCAGAGACGTCAAAGATTGGTTAGAATCTCAAGGGTTCGTTGTGTTGATGCCAGCGTTGAAAGGCAAAAGAAAGCAACTTCCAACAAATGAAGCAAACGAAAGTCGATTTGTTACGAAATTGAGGTGGGTGGTAGAGGCTGTCCACGGTATAATCGGTAGTAAATTCAAACTCTTGCATAATCAGTTTAACAACAACATGTTGGATTCAGCGATGCTTTATTGCAAAGTAGCGAATTTTTTGGTTAATGAGTTTGGAAAAAGACTGAATTGCGATACCGATTTACAAGATCAAATTGCCGAGCAAATGTTGAAAAGAAAAGACGTTGACAATTCTTTAGCGAAAGTTGTGGAAGAACAAAACTGGAATAGGAAGAAAAGGATCTTCAAACCGTTAACATCAAATGACGTATTAGACTTTCCGGAAATGACAGAGCAAGATTTGAAGATCCTTTTCACTGGCTCGTACCAGTTATCGCAAACTGTTTCATACTTAGCTGAAATGTATACCGAAGAAGGACTTTTGAATATGCAATACTTGTTGGAGGACGATACCATTTTGAAATGTGAAGTTAAATCAAGACATATAAACAAGAAAGTATACAGATGTTACGTTCAGTACGACCCTAACAGTATTGGATATAACGGTATAAAAAACTACGTATGTGATTGTGCAAATGGGCTAAGAACTGTTGGTTGCTGTGCCCACGTTGCAACAATCATTTACTTTTTAAGTCATGCACGGTATTTGTCCAAAATCATCCGCCCAGCTCAAATTCTAACGAATCTATTTCACGTTGATAATGTCGAACCTGTTATTGAAGAACACAGTGACGAAGATTAACAACATAACAATCATGTTGCAATGTATGTATTACTTGTGTCTGTTTAATGTATATATTAGATGAATGTATGTAATATTATTATAAATAAATAGATTTTATAAAATACAATGACTTTTAATTATTGAAAAAACCGAAATAGCAAATACCATTTTCATTTGATGACATGTGTAATTTTTTTTTTTTGTTAGCTGTTTGACATCAAATTTGTAATCGGCGACCTCAGAAACCCCAAAATGTACTTTTATTAAGTAAAATAATTGAAAAATATGATTTTGTGTCATTTTCGTAACTGAAAATGCTCAAATTATAAAAACGGAATTTATTCAAGTTTGATTTTCGGACGCTAGAGACGACCGAATTGAGCCCAATTAGCGTCATTTTGTAGAGGAAGATAGTAGCTTTCTATGCTATGGTGCACGATTTTTTACCATTAATACGTCAATAAAAACCATAGCATTAAATACAAAAAATGACGATTTTTTACGGTTTTTATGCCATTAAAATTATGTTGCACATGATTTAACTTTACGAAAAAATCTGGAAAAATTCAGGGCATGTCTACACATCTGAAACAAAATTTTGGTTGTGTTAAAACCGCTTTAAAATGCATTTGAAAGCTCGAAAAAAAATTAAACATAAAAAAACGCATTTTTTGCGATTATGGTGTTTTCATAAGGGTTTAGGGGGTTAAAAAATATCTCTAAAATTTTGTTTTTCAGCCCTCTTTCAGGTTTTTGGGTCGATTCGATCAAACTCGGTGGGGGCCGTCAGACCCCCCTTAACCGGCTACCCCCTTTGTTGCAAGGTAAAACGTACGGAGATTTTATAATTAAAAAAAACTCGAGTGCGTCTTGCATGTTGGAAAGCGAATGTTCCGTCATTTGAAAGACGTTAAAAAATCACTGACTGACATAAAAAAAATTCAAAAAAGCTGAAGAAAAGAAAAAACAAGAAGCAGAAAAACAAATGGTCCAAAAAGAAAAGAAGACACCAGTCAAACAACCGCGGAAAAAAAGAAAAGTCAGTGTAGTCCCACCACCACCACCGCCAGCAAAAACAACCGACTTAACTGGAAAAATGATGAAACAAATGTCGATTAATTACAGTTTGGCCATCCAGTGGAAACCTGCAGGCTCAAACCGTTAACAAGCCGTATAAGCACAAACCAGCACTAAGTAAGGAGTTCCAGGAGATGGTAAAACCAGTTTATGAGAAACTGCAACGACGAATTGATTTCTCGGTGCTTAGGAAAGAATACACAAAACAACGAGTGCTACAACAACAAGACGCTTTGGGCGATCGTTCCCAAACATACATTTGTAGGCAAGAAAGTCGTGGAACTGGCTGTTCACATTTCCTTGTCTATTTTTAATGAGGGACGTATGACTCTCTTAAAATTTTTGGAAATAATGGGCTGCACTATAGGAATTAGTGCCTACAACTATGTTCGGAAGAAGGACGAAGAGAGGGTTGTGATGGCTGAAAAAGCTAGCAAGGCGGCAACCAAGGAAGGGCATTTGGCAAGAAAAGAAGCCCAACAGGAGTTGGAGCAGGCTGAACAGAACTCAGGCGTACTTTTATACGGTCCAGGGATTGCGGATTAATCAATTAAAGGTAATAAAACTTCACATATTCCGAAAAATATAGAAAAGAATACGTAAAAAACTTTAAACGCATTTTTCTCAAAACGACTTTTTTCGCATGGCGGACAGTTAATTTCCGGATTCACTGGACCGATCATCATCGGGCTTTTTTCACTTGTTTATTTAGGTGTTCTGCGCAGGAATCCACCACCTTTTTGCAAAAAAGTTATCAGCAAAACATTTGGCAACACAGAAAAGATTTAAAAAGATGGTTTTTTGCACTTTTTTTCCTGCATAGGCCATTTTTAATTTTTTTTTTTTACTTTTTTGCATATCGGCGGTGGATTCCTGTGTAAAAAAAACCTTCCCCTTTAACGTGCTTTTTCCCCATTTTTTTTCAGACCTCCCACTCCGAAGTTTATCTGTCCGCCATGGGATGGGGCAGGTGGGTGCATCCGTGAAGGCCCGTGCAGGCCCGGGCACCCCGGTGAGTAGCGACATCGCCAAGCCGAGGCGCTGACATACCAATGTCGAAGTGGGCAAGGACACCTCAATTGGAAGTGGTGCGAGCGATCATACGCACGAGGATCCGACCAATGATCAAGAATGGTACCATGGGGGCTACTTTGCCCGCTGTCCTACGGGGCGGTCACTAGCCGATTGTGGCTGGTTCCGTGGTGGCAGTGGTTAGGCCGCATGCTGGTCAGAGCAGCTACGTGCACCCGACGTGTGAGCTACGTTTTTATTAGCTCGGGCGGCAACCTGCAGAGTTGTCAGAGTGTTGGAAAGTCACTCGGCTTGACCAGTAGTTGCATTGGGATCTGCCTCCCAATGCGAACTGGGAGGTGGAGCGTGTCGTGAACATGCTCGCCGCGGTGGTCGGCGTTCTCCGTTCTCCGAGGTCGCGGGGCCCGTGTTGGTAAGGGCTTCTAGCCAGGCACAGCACGTTAAACTAAATGACATTAACTGTCCGCCATGGGACTACTTTTTTTTCGAGAACCGTACTTTGGCGCCCTCTACCAATCACGGACAAAATGACCAGTCAAGGACTCGGGTTTTTCTTTATTCTCTATAAAATGCCTAGTGTTTAAAAAAACATGGTGATAGCTAATAAAGAAGCTGAGATAATCTTATTCGAAAATTTGCTTTTTTGTCCTTCTAATAGGTACTAGTACCTTTAAAGCTTTATACGACCCAAAACTCGCAGTTATACCACAACATCTCACTTCTGTATGCATACTTTGTTTATACCAATGAGCCATAGGTGTGGGAGATTTTTAAAAGACCAGAACTGTTTTCGATCTTATGTAAGGGAGCTCTAGTTATCGTTTACAATCTTTACACGACCCAAAAATCCCAGTTATATCGCAGCATCTCACTCCTGTATGGGTGTCTTGTTCCTTTTCTACCTGGTGTGAGGGAGCTCTCGTTATCGTTTAAAATCTTTACACGACCCAAAACTCGGAGTTACACCACAGCATCTCACTCCCGTACGGATATTTTGTTTCTAACAATGCCTTATAATTAAAAACGATGTTTGACATACCCGAACCCATTAGCAGCTTGTGTGAGGGACCTCTAGTTATCATTTAACAGCTTCATTCAAAACAAAACTGGCAGTTATACCACAGCATCTTACTCCTATATGGATATTTTGTTTATAATAATTATTTATAATTATTGAGGATGTTTGAAAGACCAGAACTCCTTGGGACCTTGTGTGAGGGACCTCGAGTTTTCGTTTAAGAACTTTATACGATTCAAAACTCGCAGTTATACTACAGCATCTCACTCCTGTATGGATATTTTGTTTATATTAATGATTTATAATTATTGAGAATGTTTGAAAGACCAGAACCCTTTTGGATCTTGTGTGCGGGATCTATAGTTATCGTTCAACGTCTTCGTATGACCTGGAACTCGCAGTAAAGTTACGAAGAACACAAAAATAGCATAAAACATACCACCGAAATACACACAGCTTTAGCACAACATGCAACAGAACAAAAACATGACTTTCAATTTGACAATGTAAAAATACTAAACAATGAAAATTGGCTTAAAAAAGACTAATCCTTGGAATGATACAAATTAAGGCACGCCCTAACGCTATAAATTTTAGAACTGACATGCAAAAACTTAGCTCAATCTACAATTCTATAATATAACTATCAATACACTCTACCGTATTTTACCTTACAAAACAATTTAAAAATCATTGACACTATACACTAACTAATATATTGACATGATGAGCTAATTTTAAGAACATTACAAACTAATTTTAAATACCCCTAACTTAGCGCACCCACTTTATTTTCATTAACACGTCACTGCCGGTATGATCTTTCCCCCGATTCGTAGTATAGAGACTCGAATATGTCACATGAAAGTAATATATCACTCAGTTTTTCTCGAACTTTCGTCTACTACACATCTCAACATGTAACGGAATAAAATTGTAATATTTCGAGTTTTTGCTCAATTTGGAAAGGAAAACAAATTCTGATGAAATAACTCAATAGGTAATCACCATATTGTTTCGATTCTTCGCTAAAACTTTTTTTTCAAATAAAAAATTCTTACACTAAATTTTCACTAATGAAACGCAAAAATTATTTATAATTATCTATCCATTACAGATATAAAAAATCGCCAATGAACGATAATATCTCCATCTATTGAGCATCTTCCTACTAAACACTATTTACCTCCATAAATAATGTTTTTTCGAAATATCCTTCCAAATTGTGTGGAAAACCTGAAATACCAACAACTTCGAGGTTAGTTATCATATTTCATTTCTTTATATTTCCATAACATAATAACCCTCGTTCTCTCACATCGTACATTTCACACACGTTTACATATACATAAAAATAAGCAACGTAATACAGGTAATCATCCATATTATATTTATATAGCTATAATTAAAACAGAACTAACATGATTATCACACAAAATAACATAACATTTAGATTACCGAATCATAACATACAACGCTCATATATATAACTTTCTCAAACGTGATTTGTAAAAAACTGTGTATCATCATTTATACAGAAAAATATAAATTCTGAAGAGGACCCGAACCAGAGGGCAAAACGTAAAAACACCTCTTTATTATTTCCATCATCGACCTTGGAAAACCTACATTGGCTGGTAGGTTCGACCGAAGCCGAATCCTCAACGATCTCTTATCATCTACACGGCCGCATACATCTTTGACTCATTTTGTAATGTTACAGCATCTCACTCATCTACGGATATTTTGGTTATATCCATTGTTAGCGATTCGAATTAGATTCAACCGATAGATCTATTTACAGAATAGGTTTAGGATGTAGAACTTTTTAATTTCAACTCTGGCGTAGTCAAGTTTGCGAAATTCGATGAGATGCTATGATTCATTTTGTGAAGTTAGCATTTCATTTTTTCAATATGCGTTCTCGTTAGTAAAATTGACAGAACTATTATTAAAACTTATTAAGAACTCTACAACTATTCGGGGTGCCACTTTATGTGGAGTTTAATTGTGACATGCTAACAATTGAGATGCTAACTTCACACACGTCCTCAAGTACCTACAAAATGCGCCCCTCTGTAGAAGGCATACAGTTAATATGATAAATAATTATATCGGAAATTTTTATGTACCTCTTCTCTGAAATGACCGTTCCATATGCGCGGGAGGCTCCTGAATAAAGGGACTAAGCTGCATCTGCGTCAGTATTCGAATATGAGTAAATACATATATCTATATATACATATATCAATATAAAATAAATAAATGTGCAATAAATGTGCAACAGCCTACTTACGAGGTACGTGCCGGGAGTCACCACAGTCCCCGCCGGTGACCTAACCGAGCGGTTCAGCGTCGGGTTGGGCCGAATTTGCTGCAAACCCGACGGACCGGCTACGGTCTCCGCTGGGTTGATGGATCTCACTGAAAATAATTATTTTGAAACAATTGTTTACATTTGTCCTAAAAGTACTTGGCTAAAAATTGAAGAGAAATACATTTAATTCATATTTTCTTCCTAAAACTGTTCAAGAATGTTGTGCCGAAATTTCTACTACTGCTAAGAATAATAAACGTTAGTGGAAATTACTCACCATCAGCGGTGATCGACGACGGGTTGTGCAGTCGCTCCGATACCGTCCTGTCAACGAGTGAGTGAGAGCTTTCTATTTTTTCTCTCGTTTCCTGCCCCAATTCATCCATGTTTTGAATAAGAATTGCAATAGTTCGCTAGAAAAAATAATGAACAACGATTCCAACATTTTTTTTTACCAACATTATTGAGCGCAATAATGTTGGCTAAGTGCGATCAAGAGAAAAATTGTTCGAACGTTTTTTGTTCCACACTTACGTCACGCTTTTCGATGTTTCTTTTTAGCCGTTCATTTTCATTTCTCAACGACTCACTTTTCTCCTTCTCCTCGGCCAACGCTCTCTTTGTCGCCGCTAACGTGTCCTTACAATTTTCGACCATCCTCGCTGCGAAAAAAATGATCGAATTAAAGGATTGGGCTAGTGAGGAAATTTTAACAAATTGATAGTAGCTTCATGCAATTTAAATTAAGGCCTTAGACCACTCTAAAGGCCAAAAATACGCTTTTTGGGGATTTTTTTTCAGAAAAACTATAAAATAAATCGAGATTACAAAAAAGGGTGTTCATCATACATATCAGTGACTGTATACAATAATTTTTTTGAAGCGATTAATTTCAAAATCGTGGCTGTGCAGCGTTTATCTCAAAACTGCATTTTTTTAATTGGCCGGATGCATAACTCAGACAAATTTCAACCGATTCACTTGAAATGTTGAATGTATCTCGAAAAATACATTGTCTATGGAAGTACGTAGGATTTTTTTTGTTATATTGCATAGTTCATTTGTTATTAACAATTGTGTGCCGATTTTTTGGAAAGTAAAAAATTTGCCTCAAAAATCGTCAGATAATTGTTTATTTTTATTTTGTAATCTCGATTTATTTCGTAGTTTTTCTGGAAAAGAAATTCCCAAAAAGCCTATTTTTTCGGCCTCTAAAGTGGCCTAACTCCTTAAAGACGAAGGTCCAACATATGCTGCAGGAATCGCAAATAGAAGGTGAACTTATGATTACAACAATAGAAGAAATAGTGAAACTTTAAGGGGACTAGGCATCGAAAAATCTCGATTTTTTCGTTGTTTTTTGTTGTGTATTCTGTTACTACAATCTCTTCCAATCGTTTTAGCGAAAATAAAACTGCAAAATTGCAAAATAGAGCTCATGAGAGCATTAAAACTCGAATACTCCGCCAACTATAAAGGCGATGTGCCACACGCATCCGACCGCTTTGAAATTTTGAAATGAAAATTCTCCCAAACGGAACAACCGATTAGAATGAAATTTGTTGTGTGCATGCAGGACTCTTACACCGAGGGGATGATTCCTTCCATCATCCAAAATTCAAAAAAAAAAATGTACAGTTTATGGTTACCCTGCGAAAAATGGTGAATTATTAACCATTGCATCGCATTTTCGGTAATTTTCTAAGAACCATCCTCTGGACCGTGAAAAAGCACATATTTTAAGCTTCGCTTCACCTGTTTTTATGGATGAATGGCGGAGAAGTCATTTTGAAATATAAATGTAGCAAATATGTACCAACAAAGCTCAAAATATGATCTACCGCGTAGAGTATGTAGTTCATCTGTTTTCTCACTGGAAGCGCGCAGCCCAAACCGACTCTGTTTACCGGCTGCGCTCGCCTTCTTCCAGAACAATTCGTTCTTTAACAGGTCGGAAGCAGGCGCTCGAACCTCGCACATTTGTTCAAAATAAATTTTATATAATGTGAGGTAGAGTGGAGTTTTTTTTCGTCGCATTTTGGTGCATTTATTTTGCTGAGAAGAACGAAAAGAGCCTGGTGGTCGAGGGCGACGCGTTAAGACGCCGGCACACCACCGACGAAAAATCTTGACATCCCGAAGCCCCGCCCCCTTGAGCCCGAAAAAGAAAGAATCGAGGAGATCGGGGAAAATTGTGACAGCAAGAAGCCGAAGAAGATCAGCGAGGAGAAAACACCGGAAATCAAGGTACTCAACGGCTTCGGGGATATCAAGGGTGTAAAGGAGCTCAGAAAACCTGAGCCTAAAGTCGCCGAGGGTGAAGTGATCATCCGAGTCAAAGCATGTTGCCTCTTATTATAAAACAACCGCGAGACGACCAAGAGCCACACTTATGTGGCTCTCACGAAACAACAGGAAGTCACCGATTCCTCATGGGCTCCGAGTGAGCTGGCGATATCGAGGCCGTTCGCGAGGGAGTCGAAACCTTCAAATGGGCAACAGAGTCGAGCCCAATCCCAAAG
Organism: Ophion slaviceki; assembly: GCA_944452715.1. Lineage (NCBI taxonomy): Eukaryota > Metazoa > Arthropoda > Insecta > Hymenoptera > Ichneumonidae > Ophion > Ophion slaviceki. Next base: position 8,745,925 of record OX101794.1, on the reverse strand, counting down.
CCTGGTCGGAGCTCATCATGGTTCCGGCTAACTCGATTTTTGCCCTACCAGCCGGAATGAGATACTTGGATGCGGCAACTATCACCATGAATTACACTGTTGTTTACATACTACTTGTTCAAGCTTGCATGTACTACGCCCCGCAAGACTCTTCTGATCCACACCACTGACGGCGGTGTGGGCCAGTCAGTCGTTCAATTGCCAAAGACGGTCTACGGTATCACAATCTTTGGTGTTTGCAGCAAATTCAAATACGAGGAGCTCAAGTCGCCCAGCACGTTTGATCATCTCCTCGAGCGTGTAAAGTTACAGGAATGAAGTAAATAAAAAATCCCCGGAAGCGTTGCGATTATTCTCGATTGTGACGGTGGCAAGGAGTGCAACAGAGGATGTGCCCTGCTAAAGCTCATGGGGAAATGTGTTCTCTATGGCTCGAACAACGTCGTGACCAGCCCAACACAGAGTGTCTTCTCCGATGCCTGATACTGGTGGACTATGGACAAAATATTGCCGATTAAACTTTTAGATGAGAATAAGACACTGTTCGGGCTGAATCTCCGTTATCTGATGCGTCAGTACAGTGCGCATGCCTTTGTGAAGTGAGCTGTGGACAAGGTCCATATAAATCATGCTCAAGGTATACGTTTAAATTTTTTTTCGAATAATGGTAAGATGTCACCAGGCTTCCACAAGGCAAGTCCTAGCAACTCGGAATGTCAACAATTTAATTTTAAAAAAATATTCAAAACTTTCAATTTTGGGCAAATGAGCATTTTACTTCAAATTCCGCCGTGTCAAAGTGACCCAGTGTGTCAAGGAAGGAGGACACCACTGTCATTGCCCGTTTTCGACCGTTTTCGTTGGAATTTTTTTTTTTAAGAAACCAATAAAATACATTGCTAAAAAACCGATGTACTGATCTAGTAGTTAGCGTGCTTGTCTCTGAAATCAGCACATCGGGAGGTCGCGGGTTCGAATCGCCGTCTCGTAGTTTCGGAGAGAAATAAAAACACGGGCGTGCCGTAGCTCCAGTTCTACACGGATGTCGCTCACACGGAGCGGTATGTGTGTGTATCGTGTGAGTATGACCGTAGCCTGGGCATTATTTCTCGACGAAACGCGACTAGCTCCGAGACTGTGAAGCGAACTCGGGACCGGCTGTATTGGTATAGGTTTTCCACAGTTTCCCTATACCCATGGCAGGAATGTCATGGTGAATGCGATACAGAGGAGGAAGTCGGCTGCGGCCGCAAGGTGGGGATATAAACTGGAATATGGGGAGAAGAACCCGGTACAGATCGAAGTTAAAAAAAAATACATTGCTAAAAGAACGTTTCGGCTTTATTAGGTATATATTGAAGTATTGGGTGTACAACTTAATTCGGTCCGTTTTTTTGCTTAAAATACGCACTTATTTGAATGATAAAATGAATTAATGCATTAATCAAAATATTGTCCATCGCCAGCCACTACTTTTCCCCATCTTTCTGGTAATTTATGAATTCCGTCGCGGCAGAAGCGTTCATCTTTTGAAGCCAAGAATGAATCGAGCCAATTTTTGTGACGTTGTGACGTGAAGCGTATTCCAGTCAAAGCGTTCTGCATCGATCGAAACAAAGACTAGTCGGAATGGGCAAGGACTGAGTTATAAGGCGGGTGAGCCAGAATTTCCCACCCGCTATTTTCCAAATAGTTTTTAACCACAATAGCAACGTGAGGCCGAGCGTTGTCATGTTGAAAGATTATGGACTCGTGTCTGGTTGCATATTCTGGACGTTTTTCGGCGATAGCTCGCTTTAAACGGATCAATTGTTGCCTGTAGAAGTCTCCCGTGATGGTCCCACAAGCATTCGGTGGGCTTCAGTTGCACTTTTTTTCCAATTGAAACAGAAAATCAACACTTCCCGCAAATGGTGCTTATTTGGGACGAAATTCGACATTTTCACCGCAGTAAAAATTAGACTTGATGCGCAAAACTCAAAGGTCTGTAAACGATATTTGGTTAAGGGACAACACCACTGTGACGGCTTCAAAAAATCGATTTTTTGAAAACCATCTAGAAAAATCTAAAATACATTTAAGATTAAGATGCCGTTGGACCCAGGACGAAAAAATAATTATTTTCGGAAATATTGAATATTTTGTGGAGCAGTGTAGCGCTGCGTGACGCTCGGGGTCCCGCACAGCTGCGCGCCTCAGGGTCGGCAGGTACACTGGGATATATAAATTTGAGCAGAGACGATTTACTGCAGCGTTGTTTGGGCGGCTTCACGCAAAACAACAACGAAAGCTACAACAAATCAGTTTGGGCAATAGCCCCCAAGTGTCAGTCCGGGAGCAAAAAAATCGTCGATATTGCAGCTGATATCGAGGTATTATTATTCAATGATGGCCTGAGAAACCTCATGAAAGTTTTGGAGACGTTGGGGATAACTATCGGCCCAAATTGTTTCAATTTTTGCGTTGAAACCGACGCAGCGCGGATCGAGCTGGCGGAGCGCTCGCTCACAGACGCTGCAAAAGAGGCAAGAAGAGCCTCTACAAGTTCGAGAAAAGATGCTAGGGACAATGATTTGCTTCTTGAAGGCCAGCTATATACTGCTGGCATCGCTGATTAAAGGTAAACTTTTTTTTTCAATTTATCGCATAAATTAACAAACCTAAAACTTTGAACGCGTTTTTCTCAAAACCACTTTTTTGAGTGCGGCACGCAGCAGAAATCGAGCAATTTTTATCCGATCGACTTCAAATTTGGACTGCATGAATAAAACTAGATTATCTAAAGAAGTACATAGGATTTTTTCGATAGCTCAATAATAAAAAAAGTTATAGCCTATTTTCGACGAGAAATTTTGCTCGAAAATCGTCCTTTAATTTCAAAAGCGTGCCTATTTTTTAAAAATCGATATTTTTTCAAATCCCTATGTACGTCTCTTCAAAATATCATATTATTAACGAAAACACTCGGTATTTTTTTTCAGATCGACTTTGAAGAGAGTTCTGCTGCGTGCCGCGAACCACTGCAGAGGCAACAGTACCTGACGCGGGAGCTTCCCCAGCGTCACCATGGGGCGTGAAAAATTTGAAATTTTTTTTTTATGTATCTTCAATAATCAACGAACAAAACAAAAAAAATCGAATATCTCTTTTTTTCCCACAAAAAAAAAAAATTCTTGAAAAATGGCAAAAAAACAGGGGGTCACAGTGGTGTTGCGCCTTAAGGCCATGTGCCACACGCCAGAAAATTTCAACGCGGCCTCTCGTTACGTCGGTAGCGCAAATCTCGTAGTTTTTAGCTACGAGTCGCTACCGACGGACAGCGCAGCGATCGCGAATTCGGTCTCGATGCTTCGCACTGGGACGAAGAGTCGAAGTCAAATAGACGGCGATCGTTGAGCGCGCGCGCGCGCGCGCGTGTGTGTGTGTGTGTTTGTGTGTGTGTGTGTGTGTGTGTGTGTGTGTGTTTGCTACGCCGACCGCGTTGCAGAAAGAACGAATCCGTTCTCGCACGCCGTTCGGTCGTACGCAAGCATCTTACATGTATGTGCGTATCACACAATTCACACAACTATGCGTAGCGACCACGGTACGCTTGTATTGGATGCATGCGCTCGCTCGACAGGAGAGCGGTGAACTTTGTTGCATTTTACATTGTAAATGCAGCCATCAAATCGATTTTTTTTCGACGACGGCCACAACTAAAAGACAGGCACTCCCCATACTTTTTAAATTCATTTAAACAAATAAGCTCGAGCACAATTTGTAACATCGATGCCGCTTATCGTTAACGATTTCGATCCCTGCAAAAATTTCAAGCGACCGAAATTGCTCGAAACTCACTCTACAAAAGAGTGGTAAAATTTTGCAATGCTCATTATTTAAACAAATGCGTTCAACATTTTTATCTCTGCCAGGGTTCATATTTGGCAGCATTTTTGCTGGTCAGCTTCTCGAACAATCAAGATCGCTAGCCTCGCTCTACGGAAGAGCGGTGAAATTTTGCGACCGCGCATTGTTTAAACAAATGCCCTCGATTCGATTTTTTTGTCGACAGCGGTCATCGGTGGAAATTTCTTTATGGTTGAACTTTCTAGCAAACAGGGTTTGCTAGAGACTCGTATGGTGGAAGGGTGCTAGCATTTCCCCGCTCTTTTTTAATTGATTTAAACAAATAAGCTCGAAGACTATTTGGCATCTCGATGTCGCTCATCATCGACGAATACGATCTCTGCTAAAATCTCGAGTCACGACCGAGATCGCTCGACTCACTCTACAAAAGAGTTGTAAAATTTTACAATGCTCTTTGTTTAAACAATTGCGATCGGCATTTTTTCTCTGCCATGGCTTATCTTCGGCAGATTGTCTGCGGCCGACCAAATTCGCGAGCGAACGAGATCGACCGGGTCTCACTCTGCGAAAAAGTGGTAAAATTTTATTATAAGTGCAGAAAAAAAATACGTTTAGCATGTTTTCTCTCTGCCGGAATTCATCTTCGACAGGTTTCTCCAAAGATCGAATTTTCTAGCAATGACGATCGGAGAAGTCTCGCTCTACAGAAGAGCGGTAAAATTTTACTATCGCAAATTGTTTAGAGGTCATCGGTGTAAAATTTTCGAAAAATCGTTTTGTTGGAAGCACTTTAAAAAAATCCTTGGAAACTTAAAAAATTTTACAATGCTCTTTGTTTAAACAATTGCGATCGGCATTTTTTTCTCTGCCATGACTTATCTTCGACAGGCTGTCTGCGGCCGACCAAATTCGCGAGCGAACGAGATCGACCGGGTCTCACTCTGCGAAAGAGTGGTAAAATTTTATTATTACTAAATTATTACTAATTACGCTTTAAAAAAATCGTTGAGCATGTTTTCTCTCTGCCGGAATTCATCTTCGGCAGGTTTCTCCAAAGATCGAATTTTCTAGCAATGACAATCGGAGAAGTCTCGCTCTACAGAAGAGCGGTAAAATTTTTACTATCGCGAATTGTTTAGAATTCATCGGTGTAAAGTTTTCGAAAAATCGTTTTGTTGGAAGCACTCTTAAAAAATCCTTGGAAACTTAAAACAATTTACAATGCTCTTTGTTTAAACAATTGCATTCGCCATTTTTTTCTCTGCCATGGCTTATCTTCGGCAGGTTGGCTGCGGCTGACCAAATTCGCGAGCGAACGAGATTGACCGAGTCTCACTCTGCGAAAGAATGGTAAAATGTTTTATTTATTTCAAAAAAATACGTTTTGCATTTTTTCTCTGCTGGAATTGATCTTCGGCAGGTTTCTCCAAGGATCGAATTTTCTAGCAATGACGATCGGAGAAGTCTCCCTACACAGAAGAGCCGTAAAATTTTACTATCGCGAATTGTTTAGAGGTCATCGGTGTAAAATTTTCAAAAAATCGTTTTGTTTAAAACACTTTTAAGAAATCCTTGGAACCTTAAAAAATATGATGCATATTCCTTTGTAGCTGAAAAAACCATTATAAAGTGGTTTTGGAGCTATTTTTTAAGGAAGTCTCCGCCGCTGAAAACCGTCTTTGGCGATGTCTCATGCCGGTAGGCGCAGTTCTCAACTCTTGTAAGCCTATTGTGGGGACGAAGTCACCGACTAAAAATAGTTTGATTTTCGACCAATAGGTGGCATTAGATTACGAGGAAAGAAAACTTGTTCAGCTGTAGCGTCTTTGAAACCGTTGACTTCAAACACGTTTTTTTGAAAACCATGTTTTTGATATCGGGACGGAGCAAAACTCAAACAATGTTCGACCAATCGACTTGAAATTTTAACTGTAGCTTCTTAGATTGCTTTAACAGTCAAGGACGAGCGCTTTTTTTTCAATTGACTCAAAATTGTCAAAAATATATCACTTTTTATACCCAACCCCAAACAATTAAAGAAACAAAAAATTTCTTCACTTTTTAAAGTGTTTTTTGAAAGGCTGTATCAATGTTAAAAATAGTCGTATCAAGATGAAAAAGAAAAACATTATTAAGCTTCAAGTTTCTAGTTTGAGATCTTTTGGTAAAATAATTTTGTGAGCTACGGTTATCGCGCAATCATATGAGATAGCGAGAAAATTATTTTTCCAATTTTATTTTTCAAGGGATTTTTTACAGTTAAATCAATGCATAGGTCCGTTAGCTTGTTTATTCAGTTCCAATTTGGTTTTTTTGTGGTCTGTCTACGTCAACTTTTTGCTGAGATATCCGACTTATAATAAAAAATGTTCCTTTTGTGTTTGATCAATGATATTGTCACATCCGGAAGGGACGCGAACATAATATTTTTGTTTCCCTCTTTGTTGCCTACGCCTAGCGCAATAGCACGGGATGAGGGTAAAAAGGGGTAGTGCGTGGGAAAGAATAGAGTTAAGGAATTGACGCGATATTTCGATATTGAGGAATAATTCGACAGAATTGGTGTACGATTGACAATATGTTATTTATTATAAGACTACTAGACGGGTTAAAGCGATCAGGCCTACGATGAATGATACAGAAAAGAAAAAGATATGGTTAGCTTACATTGGTTGTGTTTGACGTTCGGTCGCTCGCTCGCTCGCTTGCGTGAATGTTTGTTGTCGCTCGCGTTACAAGGGCCTTCGCTCTTGGCCTGGTGCGCTCGCTGGTACAATTGCTGGTAAGACGCTCGCAGGATTTTACGCTGGTCGTGTCTATACTCGACGTGTTTACTACAACGGGCACTACGCGTAGATAGAAATATGCACGGCGCGCAAGGTCGATGAATTGAGATTGATAATCACGGACCGATGATAGAAATTATACAAGTGTAGAATAAAACTTTTGTGATTCGAAAAATGAAGACGGTTCGTATGAAGGATAATCGGAGATATTCGTTAGGCTTCTGGGTTAAGACTTGATATAAGGAGTGATTCGGTTGACGCAAATATTGGTTGACGGAAGACTAAGTTCTGAATTTGATGAAGATTGTCGGGAGACTGGGATTGAGACTCGATAGAAGAACTTGATTTGATGATGGTAGTTGACGGGAGACTGACTTCGGGAAGGAAGTCTTTCTTGATATGAAAATTAGGAGAGGTTCAATAGTGGGAGAAGGAACCTTAGTAAGAGTGTGGTCTTGGTCATCTAGTTCTTCGGGGATTGGTCCATTGGTCGTGAAGATATCGGTTGATTAGCGTCATTGGTCGCGGTATGGTGTGCGAACACTTTACAGATTCATTAGGCACGTGCGCGGCCTTATTTCAGGGCATCGGTTCTGACTAATATGCGTATGAAGAGAAGGAGACCTTTGTCTCGTGTTTCGGTGAAAAAGCGCATGAGATATAGAGTTCAATATCAGAGACCTAAGCATTCGCATGGTTTGTGTTATGTCAATTTACGGCTATGATGACTTCTCATATCGAGAAGTTTGTATATCGGACTACGCTGCGAGACCGGATGTCTTATTTTTCAGTCAGTGTTATAAATTCGTCGGAACCGTCTAGGCTATGTTATGATGAAGTAATCTAGGGTCGCGGCTTCTTTTGGTCACCATGCGGATGGGCCGGCGTAGAGTTTTTGGAGTCTGTTGATCGAGTTGATGGTTGGTTTTTCGTTCGACAGCTCTTCTTGGAATATGCGCCTGAGATCGTGTTCTTGTTGACAGCCAATGGGATAGGAAAAGTCGATGACTGTGGCGGTGCTGCTATCGTATATATATCGCTGTAGGTTGAATATGCGTGCGAAACGTACGCACGTTCCTTTTTACGCTGTTACGCGTCTTATTCTTAGATTTATTCATTTAATAATAAGCTTACAACGGCAAATGAGGATATTGGGAATAACTGAGAGAAGGCACATTCGCTAGGATGTAACACCTCCCCGGTTTGAGATTGAGCGTCCCGCTCAATTATTGTGAATGTTCCGAAGGTTATCTCAATATCGTCATCAGCCTATTCTTAAACGGTTGCGGTGTCGGTAGGTACAATTTTTGGATTAGAGTAGTTTGTAGACTATAGAAAAAGGAAAGTATGTGTGTCTTATTATTGTATATGTAGATCTTTGTATGAGAATATGTTTGGTTATTGTATATCTAGATCTTTATATGAGGAATTTTTTTTTGTTCTCCTTTTTTTGTTCTCGGTTTCTTTTGTTCTTTGCTTTTTTTCGATAATTATAAATATATTTATATTTTTTTATTTTACGCTGAAATGTATGTGTACGAGTTTTCTCCTTTTTGTTTTTCTTCATGCATAGATGCTTATTTGCTTATTTTACCCTATCTCTTACTTGACAAGATTAAAAGAACGATGACAAAAAATAAATTATTAGCACGATCTGAATTATCATAAGTCTCCTCGTGCGAATTTAAGAGAAGGAACGAGGTTTGGAGGATTGATTGTTTTCTGAATGATCGGAGAGGACAGAGTACAGATCATATGCTGTAGCGTTGATATTGGCCCTCTGGTTCAGCTGGAGGGGCCGACACGAGTTGCTGAAGTTCTTGACCAGTCACTGCATCCGTTGAGATTTTCTTCTTGGGTTGTTTAGCCCGGTGCATTAGGAGGTACGTAACCGAGTCCCATACTGCACCAACGAGATAACTTGACCAGCCGTCCACAGGGTGTAGGCTGTATGCATGGATCGCCGTATCTACGAGGACCTTGATCGCTCGCACGACGAGTGACGTTCGGGTGAAACCAGCGCTTGCTGTACCGAATTGAATGAATTTTCCAGGTGCGATTCCAGATGGAGTAGGCTTGGTGTTATATATTGTTGTTATCCAGGAGATTTAACAACTTGTTCTCCGGACTGGTAGTGTTCTGACTACTGATGTCCCGTGCCATATTGTTTACGGGGTTTCTCCAAGGGAAACATTACGCGATCTCGTACGTTGTCGATATCTTCTTTGGAGTACATCGCACAGGATGCTGATGATGTTGAGTTGATGTATCGTTAAGTAGATTTCGTCGATGGATTCATGTTTGCAGGTGGTGTGGCTTCGACCAGAACAGGGATGAACTTGTACCAGGTGTCTCCGAAGAGGTAATATGAGGGAAGTAAGGAATTGCAGATTGTTTGAGTTTTTCTTTTGGTAATTGGTTATATGTGAGTTCGAGGAGTAAGGAGATATTTTACGTTCCCACGAGTGACAGGAGATTGATGGTAAAATTCTTTTAACCTGGTCAGATTTACTTGTACTCTTATATATTGAATAACGTGTACTCTTTCGTCAGAAAGTACCGCCTATAACGCGGATTCTTCGCTAAATTGTAGAGAATTTGTCCGAGGCTTGGATCGCTGATAACAAATTATTTTGGAGCATTCGGCGCTCTTTTTTCACCGTTTCGTAGGAATATCGTAATACAATGATTCGCTAATGTAATATAATTACTACGTATATGAATTTCAAATGCTTGTAGGAAATTATATCTAGGTTTGCGACTGGAAATCTTCCTTGAATTGCGAAATAGTTAGTTCAGCGAGTTTTGAATATACACAAGTTCGCATGTTCTGTACTGTGGAGACTGTAACTAAAAATTTGATCTGTATTTCTCATTGCGAATGCAAAGATGATATCGTTAAGCATTGCAGAAAAGGTTGATTACGGCCATCTGAAAAACAGGTTAATTATTAAGATTATTTATTTAATTAGGATTGAAATCGGTTTTTGGGGACACCCTTGTGTCCTCCAGGATCATACGGCTTACCCGTTGAGTTGGTGAAATAAACCGGATTATCGTTTCGAAAATGAAACAACTCTTTGGTATTGATGAAATTTGCAATTTTGAATTCTGATATTTTTCTTTCCTCCGCTGGAGGATCTTTGTCTTCGGAGGGTTGTGAATCGAGAAAGTTGAAATCTGAATTTGTCGAATTATCGGAATTAGGATTGGTGAAGTTTTTGAAGCGAGGGATCGGAAGTGCTTTGCGCTTGTCAGGGCCCTCAGCTGATTTCGGGGCAATGCCCTCCGCGGGTCGACTAGTGCGTATGGGTCTTACTATTTCGGCCTTCGTCTCGCCGTCGCTACTCTCTGCGTAATTTATGAGTTTACGAGTTCGACGCGTAAGGTGTCGATTTTGGGAGTGCGCGTCTATGCGTTCGACTGCCGGCGCATCGGCCTTGACGGTAGCGTAGTCGCCACATGGTTCGTGCACTTGTTCTATAGGGCTCTTCACTTGAGAGCGAATGACGATGTTTATATTTTTCTCACGCGGAACGGGGTGGACATCTGCTCGAACAGTAAAGGTCGTTGGATTTTTGTTTTCGTCATTGCTATTGCTAGTCTGGTCTAATCTGCGCGCTAAATCTTGTAATGCGATTTTCGAATTCTCGATTATATGCGATGTTGACTTAGAGGTGACGATAGAATTTACGTTCGTTCGCGAATTTGCTTTTGTGATTAGAATTTGATCCGAGTTTTGTTTCATTTTTCGGCCTTCTTCTTCGTTTTGGTTTTGGATTGTTGTGGATTTTCCTTTTTCGTTTTGATTTTGTTTTATTTTGGGTTTTTCTTTTTGATTTTGAATTGTTTTAAATTTTTCTTTTTCGTTTTGATTTTGAATTGCTTTGCATTTGTCTTCTTCGTTTTGGTTTTTTTTTACTTTGGGTTTTTGATTTTGAATCGTTTTAGATTTTTCTTCTTCGTTTCGGTTTTGTTTTATTTTGGGTTTTTCTTTTTCGTTTTGTTTTTGAATCGTATTGGATTTTTCTTTGTCGTTTTGGTTTTGTGTTATTTTGCGTTTTTCTTTTCCGTTTGGATTTTGAATTGTTTTGGATTTTTCTTTTTCGTTTTGGGTTTTATTTGTTTTTGGTTTTTGTTCCTCGTTTCGATTTTGATTTGGTTTTGTTTTAATTTTTTCATTTTGGTTTCGTTTTGGTTTTTGTTCACTTTTTTCTTTTTCGTTTGTTTTTGTTTTTGAGTTTTCCTCGCTACTGGATTTTTTATTTGTTTTTCCTAACTCGTCGCTCTCGTCGGAGTGATGGCAAGGTTTTGTTTCGACGTTTTTTGTCGAAGTTTTTTGAGTGGCCACTTTCGGGCTCTGGATTAGCGTAGTTGTCATGCAATCTACGATTTGAATAGAAGGATCACGAGGAATTGGACTGGAATTTAAGATTATCGTGCAATCTGATTTTGGTTTTTGTTCAATTTTTTCTTTTTCGTTTGTTTTTGTTTTTGATTCTTCCTCGCTACTGAATATTTTTTTGTTTTGCTTGCTCGTCACTCTCGTCGGAGTGAAGGCAAGGTTTTGCTTCGACGTTTTTTGCCGAAGTTTTTAGATTGGCCACTTTCGGGCTCTGGATTATCGTAGTTGTCATGCAATCTACGATTGAAATAGAAGGATCACGAGGAATTTGCCTGGAATTTAAGATTGACTTGCAATTTGATTTTGGATTAGAATGGTCGCGATAAATTAGGTTAGCATCGCGGGGAACTGGATTGGAAACGCAGATTGTCGTGCAATCTGAGTTTGTTTTGCTTTTTGTTTTGTTTTTGTTTTCGTTTGGTTTTTCTTCATCATCGCTCTCACTGAGGCGTTGACAAAGTTTTATTTCGACATTTTTATCGATTTTTTCATTGCTTTTATTGGCCACTACTGGGCTCTGGACCGGCATAGTTGTCGAGCAATGTACGTCCGAATTAGGATTAGCATCGCGAGAAATTTGGATCAGCATCGCGAGAAATGGGATTAGCATCGCGAGAAATTGGATTAGCATCGCGAGAATTTGGGATTAGCATCGCGAGAAATTGAATTCGCATCGCGAGAAAATGGATTAGCATCGCGAGAAATGGGGATTAGCATCGCGAGACATTGGATTAGAATTGAAGATTGTCATGCAATCTGGGTTTGTTTTGTTTTTGTTTTGTTTGGTTTTTCTTCATCATCGCTCTGACAGGAGTGTTGACAAAGTTTTATTTCGACGTTGTTGTCGATTTTTATTTATTAATTTTTTTTTTTTTGGCCACTACTGGGCTCTGGACCGGTGTAGTTTTCGTGCAATCTACGTCCGAATTAGGATTAGCATCGCGAGAAATTGGGATCAGCATCGCGAGAAATTGGATTAGCATCGCGAGAAATTGGGTCAGCATCGCGAGAAATTGGATTAGCATCGCGAGAAATTGGGATTAGCATCGCGAGAAATTGGATTAGCATCGCGAGAAATTTGGTTTAGCATCGCGAGAAATTGGATTAGCATCGCGAGAAATTGGGATTAGCGTCGCGAGAAATTGGATTAGAATTGGAGATTGTCATGCAATCTGGTTTTGTTTTTGTTTGCTTTTGTTTTCCACGTTGTCGAATTCCTGTAGTTTTATGACCGGCACGATCAGTCGTACGGCGTCATTTGTGGGGTTGAAAACCTTCAAATGGGCCTTTCCGTCGATGTTTGGTACCGGGTAGTCGCCGGCGTAAACACCCTTACGGATTTTTAAAGACGGGATATACCCTTCCTTTAACGTGCGGTTTTCGACTCGAATGTGGAAAGAGATTTCGAACGGGCGGGGAGTTCTACGACCTCGTCGGGTTCGTTTGTTCGTTTGAACGGCCATGCTTTGTCTTCACATTCAAGGCATTCCGTCTTGAATTTTATTTTGGAATTTATTGCAAAAAAAAACGATTGGGACCTCAATAAACCGGGGTGAGGCAGTTGAACCTCGTCAGGTATGATGTAGAATAAAGTTTCGAAATTGTATTGTTTTTTAATTAGGTTCGGGATAGCGCCACTGTCTAACAACATCGATATTTTTTTTTGTCGGTGCGCTCCGATACATACCGAGGGTAGGTCAACGGAATCTTCCGCGTTTATAGTGTAGGTAAGATAGGTTCGGGCGGAATGATTATCGAGACCGGACGCTTTGAGATCGTGGGATCTCGTAGCGCGACTGCCCGAGGGGTATTCGAACCATTTCGCGTGTTATTATATTCGCGGGTACGGCAGTTTTCGATAGTGTGCCCTATCTTTAACTGAAAACACTTATCTGCTGAATGGCCGATCTTTTTGCATATTTGGCAAACAACTGAGTTTTGTTCATTTAGGACCCTTTGGTACTCAATAGCATTGTGTTCTTGACTTTTATAATTTTGGCAGGTGAGGGTCGCGAATCGACAATTTTCTGTAGTGTGATTCTCTCTTTTGCATACATTACAAAATTTTACTGATTTTGACGGGACGAACCTTTTGTGGTTGGTGAGAGTGGACTGCAATTCGCTGCGCGCTTTAACTTCGTGTTCAATTTTTATCGCATATTCTATTGCGTCTTGGCATACCGGTATGAATTCTGCTAAAGCGATATTTTTTTTTTCGAATTCCGCGACGCAGCTGATGGCGTCTTTTAGGGATATTGACTGGTTTGTTCCTAACGTCGTCATTGTTTTTGTGGGTTTGTTTTCGATTTTTGAGAATTTTTGTAATTTTTTGGTCGATCGTTTAGGAAGTTCCAAACCAGGTAATAAATCCGATGTATAAATTTTCGAATCACTTATGGACATTAGGTCAATTAGCACATTCCCTTTTTAAAATCCCGGACGAGCCCCCAAAAATTTATATGTCACATCCGGAAGGGACGCGAACATAATATTTTTGTTTCCCTCTTTGTTGCCTACGCCTAGCGCAATAGCACGGGATGAGGGTAAAAAGGGGTAGTGCGTGGGAAAGAATAGAGTTAAGGAATTGACGCGATATTTCGATATTGAGGAATAATTCGACAGAATTGGTGTACGATTGACAATATGTTATTTATTATAAGACTACTAGACGGGTTAAAGCGATCAGGCCTACGATGAATGATACAGAAAAGAAAAAGATATGGTTAGCTTACATTGGTTGTGTTTGACGTTCGGTCGCTCGCTCGCTCGCTTGCGTGAATGTTTGTTGTCGCTCGCGTTACAAGGGCCTTCGCTCTTGGCCTGGTGCGCTCGCTGGTACAATTGCTGGTAAGACGCTCGCAGGATTTTACGCTGGTCGTGTCTATACTCGACGTGTTTACTACAACGGGCACTACGCGTAGATAGAAATATGCACGGCGCGCAAGGTCGATGAATTGAGATTGATAATCACGGACCGATGATAGAAATTATACAAGTGTAGAATAAAACTTTTGTGATTCGAAAAATGAAGACGGTTCGTATGAAGGATAATCGGAGATATTCGTTAGGCTTCTGGGTTAAGACTTGATATAAGGAGTGATTCGGTTGACGCAAATATTGGTTGACGGAAGACTAAGTTCTGAATTTGATGAAGATTGTCGGGAGACTGGGATTGAGACTCGATAGAAGAACTTGATTTGATGATGGTAGTTGACGGGAGACTGACTTCGGGAAGGAAGTCTTTCTTGATATGAAAATTAGGAGAGGTTCAATAGTGGGAGAAGGAACCTTAGTAAGAGTGTGGTCTTGGTCATCTAGTTCTTCGGGGATTGGTCCATTGGTCGTGAAGATATCGGTTGATTAGCGTCATTGGTCGCGGTATGGTGTGCGAACACTTTACAGATTCATTAGGCACGTGCGCGGCCTTATTTCAGGGCATCGGTTCTGACTAATATGCGTATGAAGAGAAGGAGACCTTTGTCTCGTGTTTCGGTGAAAAAGCGCATGAGATATAGAGTTCAATATCAGAGACCTAAGCATTCGCATGGTTTGTGTTATGTCAATTTACGGCTATGATGACTTCTCATATCGAGAAGTTTGTATATCGGACTACGCTGCGAGACCGGATGTCTTATTTTTCAGTCAGTGTTATAAATTCGTCGGAACCGTCTAGGCTATGTTATGATGAAGTAATCTAGGGTCGCGGCTTCTTTTGGTCACCATGCGGATGGGCCGGCGTAGAGTTTTTGGAGTCTGTTGATCGAGTTGATGGTTGGTTTTTCGTTCGACAGCTCTTCTTGGAATATGCGCCTGAGATCGTGTTCTTGTTGACAGCCAATGGGATAGGAAAAGTCGATGACTGTGGCGGTGCTGCTATCGTATATATATCGCTGTAGGTTGAATATGCGTGCGAAACGTACGCACGTTCCTTTTTACGCTGTTACGCGTCTTATTCTTAGATTTATTCATTTAATAATAAGCTTACAACGGCAAATGAGGATATTGGGAATAACTGAGAGAAGGCACATTCGCTAGGATGTAACAATATCACAGCAACCAATGATCGCACAGGAAGATATTGGGCAGCTTTAAAAACTTGAATCAATTTCGTACAAGACCCTTTCGTTGATTTTCTAGAAAAAAAAAACATTTTTTCACCATTAACAGTAGTTTGAAAGATAGGACAAAAAAAGACATTTTATGGTTTTTCAGTAAATTCAGTAACTACTCCATTACAAATATTTGTAGAAAGACTAATGTCGCTACGTTTATTTTTCAGCTTAATCTACCCCCAATAGCCGTGTAAATTTTCAAATTGATCCACCGACCCGTTTTTCCGGACCGATCGATCAAAGTTTTACAAAAGAATTAAAGGATCAAGTGTTCCTAAAGATCGTGTAATCATGATCAAAATGAAAACACCCATTTTCTTCGACTATTTTTAGAACTCTGCAGTAGTTGCTTGTTAAATTTAAGAAAAAAAGTTGAGAAATTAAAAAAAATTCTAATTTGTTTAAATTTGTAACATTTTTCAGGAAACAATGGTGCCTCGTTGTTGCCACGCTTCGGCTTTTGCGCACCATAATTTCACTCATCTTTAATTGCATTGATTAAAAGTTGATACCCCTCAGCGGTATTCACCAGTCGATCAGAGAACTTGTATGCCATCAACTGTCGAAATTTTCTGCGAAGGTTATTAGGGATACAAAAAACACTTTTTTCAAAAATGATCTCTCGTTTAGAAGGAAAAACCAATGAACAATTTTTTTCAAAAACTAATCTTTTTTTGGTCAATTTTTTCTACGTTTTGGTAAAAAAAATTAATCTAATATTTATGTAAACTCTCATTTTTTTTTTCAATTTTTGATCATGCCTAGTTTTGAAAAAAAATATTTTTTCCATAACCCTAATAACCTTCGTAGAAAATATTGAGAATTAATTGAATAAATGTTCTCAGATCGACTATTAAATACAGCTTGGGAGTATCAACTTTAATTGGTGCAATTAAAGACGAGTGAAATTAAAGAGCGCAAAGGCCGAATCGTGTAAAAAATGAGTCAGTATTGTTTCCTGAAATATTTTACAAATTAAAAAAAATGTCCATCGCTCGAATTTTTTTTCTTATATTTAACAAGCAACTAGTGCCAAGTTGTGAAAAAAGTCGAAGAAAAGTAGTATTTTTATTTTGATGATTACAAGATGTTTAGGAATAATACACTTGTTCCTTTAATTGTTTTGTAAAACTTCGATTAACTTTTGATGGAAAACGGTTCGATGAATCAATTTGCAGACTAACAGGGATATTGGGGGTAAAACGAGCTGAAAAAAAACGCGCCCACATTAGTCTTTGCATCAATATTCGTAACGTAGTGGTAGATTTGCTGAAAATCCAGAAAAAGTCATTTTTTGTCCTTTACCAAATAACGGTTAAGGGTGAAAAAAAATCACCAAAGTCAACGGGAGGGGCTGGCAGGAAATTTATTCGACTTTTCAAAGCTGCCCTCTAACTCCCATTGCGATAATTGGTTGCTGAGATATCGATAATCAAAGACAAAAAGATCTTTTTTCATTCGAAGTCGGATATCTCAGCAAAAAAATTGACGTAGAGAGATAAAAACCAAATTAAAGCTGTATAAACAAGCTAACTGACCTATACATTGAGTTAACTGAAACAAAATTCCTTAGTCCGATGATCTCTGAAAAAAAAAACAAATTTAGAACTTTTTCTCACGGTATTTCTTATGATTGCGCGATAGCCGTAGATCACAATTTTTTTTGCCAAAAGAACTCGAAACTATGATCTTGAAGCTTCAAAAGGCTTTTTTTCATCTCGATGCGACAATTTTTCACATAAACACAGCGCTTAAAACAAACCAAACAAACAGACCGAAACAAACCCTTAAAAATGAAGAAATTTTGTTCCTGTAATTTTTGGAGTCGTATATAAAAAATATGGTTCAAAACACGAACTTTTTTTTAACTCGTCTCTTTTCTTTAATTATTTTGAAGTTTCCCCTCATTTGACATTTGAAATTTGAAAATACTTTACTCTTAGTTCCACGATTAAAGCGATCCTCTAGTTTCTCGGGTCGAAAAAATCGATTTTTTTTTCATAAATCACATCTACAACATGTGTAGAAAATGTGTGCCAAAGGATTTTTCGATATTCGAAGTGGTTCACAAGTTACGGCCCTGGAACGGAGCAGGTATACGGAGCAGGTATACTTTCAAACGCGTTTTTCTCGAAACACCATTTTTCGAAACGGTGAACACGATATTTCAGAAACTACTGCACCGATCTTGTTCAAATTTATACAGCATCTTTAACATGTTATAAGCCAGCGATCGAACAATCATGATACTATCATGATTGCTTCGATAGTTTTTTTTGTACGAGCAAAAACTTTTTAAAAAATGAGTAAACAATAGAATGTAATTTTCAAAAGTGTATAAAAAAGTCAATTTTTTGTAATTTAGAATTCACTCTAGTTCAATCGCTAGTCATAAATATGAAGATTAAAAAGCCGTTTGGTTTTTTGATTTCAGATAAGCAGAACAGCCGCAATCTTGGTCACCGTCAAGCACCTCTTTTACTTGATGTCTTCCTGTCGGCGACTATAACTTTTATTCTATTATATATTTTGACTTCAAAAAATTTGTAAAGCTTATTTAAATGTTAATAAAGATTATGCAAAAACAATGAGATTGGTTATTTCGATGCTTTGCCCGTAAAAAATTATTGAAAAAGCCGTAAAAAAACAGCTGAGAAACTAGAGGACCGCGTTAAATTGACGATATTTCTACTGCGTTCCACGGAGAGGATATGAGGTTGAAGTTTGCAACGTTGGAACGCAATAAAAATTAAAATTTGTTGTGCTTTTTTATATTTCGGCAACCTTTGCTTACAATAATCCTCCAACCATTTTTCAAGATTGTTAAAAAAAAATCGTCACCGTGTACTCCCATCTAAGGGGTCACACCACTGTAGAATTAAAAAAAATTGTTTTTTTACTTGACTTAAACGATACTTTGAACCAACTATAATAAGGGGAAAAAAGTTTGGTACCTGTAAAACAAGGTCCGCAGGCCCGTATCGGTCTGGGTAGCAGTGGCTGGCCCGTGTGCGAGACATCGACCGTTTTTCTCGAAACACAATTTTTCAAAACGGCACGCAGCATAACTCCAACAATTTTCATCATTTTCACTCCCAATTTTGGGTACATGTTTAAAATAACATTCCGAAGAGAAATAAGTACGGGATTTTGTATGAGTTAGTTATAACATCAGTTATTACCGAATCATTGTCCTTTTTTTCTGTCGAAAATTAAGTTTTTAGTTTTATACTTGCCAATTATACAAAAATTAATATTTTCACAATTCTCTACGTATTTCTCTAGCTATACTCGTGTAAATTAATAGAATTTTTTATTTTATTCTAAAATCAAATTTGCGTCAGCTATACTGCGTGCTGCAGAGCGTCTCAAATTCAACATGCCTCGCCAGAATGGCTTCAGCGTCACCTTTTGGCATAATTTTTTAATATAAATTTCATTTTGTTCACTTGAAAGATATGGCTAATAACATCCTTGAATATTAATATTCTCTTATTCCTCCTTCTACAAAAAAAACGCGAAATATCACTCAATTTTGGACGTTTACAGTGGTGTAAGCTCTTATGGTAAAACGAGCGTGCGCTCTTGATTTCTATCGATTTTGTTCAAATTGAAACTAGACATTGTTCATATTATTATGCAAGTTTGAGTGAAATTTCAGAACAGTTGACTATTTAGATTGGGAGATAATGGATTTTTGAATTGCAACTTTTAACACTGCAGGGTCTGTATAGGCCGAAAGTCAGGTCACATAATTCGGCGTACCATTCTATTATGTTTATGAATTTTGAAAAAAAAAATATGATTAGATAACAAACTAGTTAGGGAACGAGTGGAAAAGTTTGAATTGTCTTCGCTATACAGTTTTTCTAAAGACGTTCAGTAACAACAGAATAACTCTCGGTAAAAAATATTTATCCCCTATAATAAGACATTATGCAACACCGCAGAACAGCATTGTTCAATATTTCGATAAAAAAGATAATTATTGTATTCCTAAAGTTAAACACATTTAACGTGAAGAAAAAGATTTGCGTTCTAAACATTAATATTTCATATTGTTTATGTTATTGCCTTGTGTCTTCTCATAGAGGATAAATATTTTTCACGGAAAATTACTCTGTCTAAATTTCAATACAGACTCTAGAGTGTTAAAAGTTACAATTTTAAAATCCATTATCTCCGAATCTAAATAGTCGACTGACCTGCCATATCACTGAAACATGCATAATGATACGAATAATGTCTGGTTAAAATTTGAACAAAATCTATAAAAATCGAGAGTGCACGCTTGTTCTACCTTAACACGTTCAACCGTTGACCATTCAATTCTGTTGCCCTGGAGGTTTGGACCCGTCGACTCTGAGTATGAGATGATGGTAGCCGTAAACATTGAGATGCAAGAAGGACGTTGCGTCCTCGCCCTTTGTTTTGAAACGTACATACGTAAGCGAAAGACCTTGCATAGATTGGTGGTGCGATCCATGGTGAGATATTGTTTATGAGCGAAGTGTTTTGTTTATGTTTATACTTTTCCTTTTATTTGTTGTTCCCTCATTAATTTTCTCTTGTATTCTTCCATTATCCTCCATTGCGGCGTATCCTGTTAACGGAGACTTTGTCCTTGAAATTTTCAAAAAATGTTAGCGGCTCAACATGAGCAGCTAGAAGAAGAGGAGGGATGCCTCTATGGACCAGGCATTGCCGATTAGCGGTAATTATAAACACATTTGTGTAAACACATTACAAAACTTTAAACGCGTTTTTCTCGAAAACACGTTTTTAAAAATGGCTGACATTCTCCTGACCGCTGTAATTAACATATCGACCTGAAATTTGGAGAGCATACTCAGAAAATATGCCTTCACGGAATGACGGATCGTTTTTTCGATCGATACATTTTTGCATTTATTATTTATATTTTACGCAAAAAAACGCGAAAATTCGATTTTTTTTAAATTGCCGCCATTTTCCGAAATTTGTACTAAACGAAAAACCCATCCGTCATTCCATGACCAAAGGGTCACAGATTGATAATATGCTTTGAATTTGTGTTTCAGATCAACAAAGAGGGGGCAGTGATTTCAGCTGTTTACCTCCCGCGATTTGAGGACCTGTTTTCGCGGAGCTGCAACGGCCGCCATTTTGGTTTTTTTTTCAAAAAAAAATTTTTTTAACGTTCTGTATATCATGAATAAAAGCAAGAAAAAACCGCACTCAAAAAGCTTTACTCGATTCCTTTAAAAAAAAATAAAATGTAAACACCTGAAATATGGCACTCCAAGGACAAAATCTCCCTTAAAGCTAATTGAACTATTTTTAAAAAATAATTTATTATCTTTGTGACTCTAATATATTGCTGAATTATAATGGCATTTTGCAGGAAACTATATTGTATAAAATTCATTTTGGCATAATGAAATTCCCTGCACGATACTGTTTGTTACTTTGAATCTGTTTCAATAGAACCAAGACACGCGTAGACGATGGGTGGAATTATTGCAAACGGATTTCAGGGAGAGGAACTTTGTTTGCGAACAACATTTCCGGGAAAACGATATCCGGGAAAACGATTCAAGATTGACGGTACACTGGTGACAATTTCTCGCCATCGGTCGGCTCACTGCCTGTTGGATCGTTTTCGACCGATGATAGGAAAAGCTCAGTTTCAGCCACTCTCGAGGTTGAACCGATTGCAGATTCCCCTTCAGTCGATAAGGTAATTATCAAATATACGTGTGTTTACATCATAGAATATTTTGTTTAAAATATTCTACCAATATTTTCAAAAACTTTAATGAAAAATACATCGACTTCTTGCAATGAAAAAGTCGCTTGCTCTGTGAAACTGGTGAGCGGAGTATGGTCGACATTTCCATTGTAAAAATTCAATGTGCTGTCAAATAAAGTTGAATAAAAAATTTGGAAAGAGCATGCACGCAATTGACCTTTCACCTCATCTCAACTAGCATGTTCAGTATCTGATTCATGTGACGAAGTAATTTTATGTGCATTTATTTCATTGTGTTGATTGCAGCTTATTTTATAAAATTTTCCGAGTTTAAGCAATATGTGACTTCTTTCATTATTTAAAAATCAACAGAAAATAATTTAATTAGAAATTGATTTAATCAAATTTAATTTGTTCATTCATTACTTAGCTTTTTAAAATTATATTTTCGACTCTTGAAAAAATAATTTCGCTCATAATTATCAACAATTTGTTTAAATCAGATTCTTCAATTTTTATTCGAAAATAAAAATTCAATTATACATTTAATAATCGGCTCTAATTTTCTGATCACTTGGCTTTTCAAATTTAAAAATTGCTGGCTAAGGATATTTCTTTTTCTCAGGTCCACTCGTGGTTGATGCGACCGGAAGTTCCATCGACGTCAATGAGCATTCACATGAATCTCAATCCGAAAGTTTCATTCGAGACACTCGGTGATACGACAAGCGGAGGACGTGTTTCTCCCGTTCATGTGCCGGCGCCACCGATGTGCACGGTAAACTTTCAACCTTTTTTCTGTTCAATCTCCATAATTTCCTCACACGTTAGTGTCGGCACGAAAATATGGCATCATAGAAAGCCCACAATTTTCGTGTCTCCTCGATATTTCATGTTTTCAGATGACACTAATCTTGGAAGGTCGATTTACCAACATCTATTTTTTAAATTAATTTTTGCTTCATTCACTAATATTTGGATATTCTTCTACATTTTGCTGTCGAGAACTCGAATGCTAAAATGTCTGGAAGAGAATAATTGTCCGTATTGGCAATAAAGGCTTGTAATATTGGTTTACATAGACTAAGCCAATATGATTCGTGTACTTTGACCCAGGAAGTAAGTATGACCATCGAGCAGATAAAAATAGTTTTGTCGGAGACACCATTGCCGAAATCTTGGAGCTGGTTGGATTCTCCAGTAACCGAGGCTAAAATTATTTTTGCCAAAATTGATTCGATAACGGAAAAAACAACACTGCTAATAGACATCAATAAGGATTTATCAATGTTGGTAAGTTTTTGTGATGATTTATCAATATATTTATTGTCATGTTTATTTGCCCTCCAGTTCCCTATGCTTCTATCCTTCCAACTTTATTACTTTTATTTACCACAGGTTCGTAAGTCCCACGATCGCAGGAAAATTCAGCTGGATGGGAAGGCGACAACATTATGCGACATAAAGGCTGTGTTCGAATTCATCGACACGTCGAAGAACTGCAATGGCACTGATACTAGTGCAGAAACGTAATGAGTTTACAGTTTGAACATTTCAAATCACCAGTTCGTGAGGAAATGTATATTTCTTTGTAAAATAACATGGGGGGGGGAGGTTTGTCTTGTAAAATAACGCGCGGAGAAAATTATTTATAATTACTAAAACTTGAAAAATATTCTTAAGGGGGAAGAGAGTGACATTTTTTTAAATTATTTCTATCACCAGAGGGAGTTATACTCTGCATTTTCTTATTTCACCAATAGGTTCCTTACTACTTTACACTACTTAAAAAAAAGGGAAGCCCCCATTGCAGAAAGTGACAAAAAAGTATATCTTTCAAAGAAATAACATTTTCCACGTTCTAATTTCTTCAGCCGGTTTCTTTCCACGAAATGTGCCATTTTCATGGAATAACAAAATATGTAATTTCAGCACTCATTCCAAGGATTGCACCGTTCTTCTTCGTGAAGACAATTACAAGCGAGCGGTTCCTGTGCCGAGCTGCGTGCACTGTCGGAAGCTCAGAAATTTGATTCTGAGCAGACGACGCAGAGATGCTCACATCAAAGTTCGGTACAGCCGATGAAAGAACGAAGTGTACTAGCAGCAACGACAGTACCGTCGCTTACTTGAAAAGGTTAGTAATCCCAAATAATACTCAGTACAATTGAATATTTCTATCTATGATAAACGCCCAACAAACAAAATCCTAACGACTCGAAACCCAAACAAACAAAACCAAACATAGAAACCCAAACAAGAAAAACAAAACAAAAATTCAAAAAGCCCAAACAACCCAAAAACAAAAACCTTTTCTTGACTGAAATTTGCTAGACAAAACTACTGTAGACTAACAATTTTCTGTGAAAAGGAGTTTCGATTAACTCTTTAACTAAGTCGACTAAGTCGTTTCATCTAACGTTCAAAATTATAACTAGTTTTATGTAACATTCAAATTTGTATAACAGTAAATTTCAGTTATAACTAGGAAATTCTAGTCCTCACAAAGGCATTCAGTACAAACGGGTTTCAACTAGGAAAATCGCGTTCCAACCGAAAACGGGCATTTAACCATTACTATTTTTAAAGATATATGGCACGGACAGTCTCAATGAAACCGAAATGGAATAAAAGTTTCGCGTACTTAGGAATGCTATAAAAATTTGGAAAAATCAATCATATCTGAGCACAGAATAATTATAAATAATAACAATATTATAAAGCTGTTAACAAAGTGGTAAAAAAAAGAAAGTCTGAGAATATTCAAAAAATTATTTCGTTCATTCATTTTAAAACGCTTGAATTTTTTTTTAATTCTTCGGTTTTGAAATTTGTTTACATTCCAAAATTACTAACAATAGCAAATTAATCATCATTTCTCGTATTCGAAGGTTTGTCATTACACTTGTACAATATTTCCGATCCACTTAACGAGCGTTTTTGTTTAAGCAATCTGAAAAAAAATTGAAAAAAATAAAGTTTCAAAACAGCGGAAAAATTATGAAAACCTCAACGGTACTAAAAAAAAATTACTTTAGCATGAAAATGAAAGAAGTTATTGAATATTTTCAGACTTACCTTTTTGCCATTTTGTTAATAACTTTTCAATATTATTATTATTGAAAACAAATTTATATATAGGGGTGGAAAAAAGATGGCCGAAGCCGAAGGTAGTGCTGAAAAATACCTCTAGAGAAAACAGTGAACTATCAACATTAAAAGGTGAAACAGGTGAAAAAAGGTGATAAAGCGGAAGCAGCGTGGCATAAGAAGCGGAGGAAGAAAAAGCAACGAGAAAATCGGGAGGTTCTGAGAGACCGAAGCAAGGAAAGATTGAGAAATCTTCCGAGAGGTTAAGGTGAAAGATGGCGCGGGAAGAAACAGCGGACTGGGAAGACGGGAGAGGCAGCGACGAGAGCGACACGGATGGAGCAGAGACGGAACTAGAACTGGACAGGACGGTAATAGCTAGGGAAGAGGAATCTGCTGCATCGGACGAGACGATGAAAGTAGGAAACAAACGGAGGAGAGACAGACCGCTAGGGTCAACAAACAAGCCAAAAGGAGGAGCCACTCGAGGGACAACAAGAATGGAGGAATACATCGGGGCCTTCAGAACAGGAGGGCGATCACCGCTAGTAAATAAAGAAGTAGCACATGCACTAATTCATAGCGAGGAGGGGATGAGAAACCCAAATGAAGAGAGAGAGCAACGTCAGCAGAGAGACCGTGGGCCGATTATAATTGAAGACGAAATAGTGCAGGTGTCGACGTCTATCGAAAGGCGTCAAAGGGGGGGGGGAGAAGAGAAAGGAGCACACGAAGAATTGGTGGATGATCCGAATGCGCTAACAGAAGGAATTTTCGAGAGCCTACAAATAAGCATGGCTCAATCCTTTCAGGACATCAAACAAGAAACTCAACGGATAATTGAGAGAGAGTGCAATAAAACAGTGCAACAAATACAGAAAGAGTTAGACGGTTTGAGGGGAGAATTCAGCAAAAAAGAAAGGGAGTGGGGGATAGAGAGACAACTACTAAAAACAAGACTAGAAGCAGTGGAAAGGAAGCTCGACAAACAGCAACATACAAATAGTGTATGGGATGAAAGAACGGTGAAAGGATGGATTGAAGATGAAGTTGAAAAAAGAGTGAGCCACAGGAGCTACAGCTTCCCGGACGCGCAAAAAGAAGAGATGTGGATTCAAAACATCGAGAAAAGAGTGGGCGCGATCGTGGAAGAAAAAAGCAGAGAGGAAACCGGTAAACACCTTGCCGTGCTGGATCATAAATGGGAAAAGCAAGAAAGAGAGTTAAGAAGATCGAACGTCATAATAAAAGGGAAGGAATTCAGAGGGGAAAATCTGATAGCAGAAGTAGAAGATTTCCTGGAAAGGAAGCTCCAATCGAAAATTCGGATCAAGAAGGCAGTGAGGCTTGGGAAAGCAACAACAGAAAACAATAACTATAGAGCGAGAAACGTACTCGTCCACCTGGAGACGCTGGAGGAGAAAAAATGTGTAATGAAAAAGAGAGGTCTACTCAAGGGAACCGACATTTACATTGACGACGACCTCACCAGAAAGGAGCGAGAAATATAAAAAAAAATATAGCAGATCAAGCGAAGGAAGAAGAGCGAAGAGGACGTCGTGTAAGGAGGGGATACATGAAGCTATTCATCGATGGAAGATGCTGGGAATGGAACGAGCGAAGAAACAGGCTGGAAAAAGCGAATTTTCCGGAAAGATGGGAAGAGAGCCAACGAAACGACAGATACTGATCTCGAATACAGCGGGAACGGCGCAATGGTGGGAGGCAAGAAACTTCATGGAGGAATTTTCAATAATAATTTTACAAGAAACATGGCTGGAGGAAAAAATCAGTAGAATGGGGTAAAAGTAAACTAAGCGATAAATATAAGTGGACAGCTAAGCTGGCAATTAGAGAGAACAAAAAAGGTAGAGCTAAAGGAGGACAGATGATCGGGATCCGAAAGGGTGAAAGGGATATGAAAACAGAGGAATGGGAATACGGCTTTCGAGTTCAGGGAATGATGAACCAGGAAAAATGGGAGATAATTTCGGTCTACAACAATGTAGGGGTGAAAAAAGTAAAACAAGAATTAGAACCAATAATACAGAACAATATTAAGAAAGGGGGGAAACTGCTAATCGTAGGAGATTGGAACGCGAGAATAGGGATGGAACAAACACAGACGAGTAGAGGACAGGAGGATGAAGAAAAAAGGAACTCAGAGGATAAAATAATAAATGGGGAGTGTAGACAATTACTAGATGTATGCGAAGATTACGGACTGATCATATTAAACGGGCAAATAGAAGGGGATAGAGAGGGAAAACTGACATATGTGGGACCCCGAGGATGCTCGGTGCTCGACTATGTAATAGTTAAGGACGATTGGCGAGGTTTACCGTTGGAAAAGATGGAGATATGCGAGAGAACAGAGTCGGACTACTTTCCAGTGGTGGTGACATTGGAGGGGGGAGAGCAGGAGGAGTGGGAGGAGATCCAGCATGAAACCAAGAAGGAAGAAGGTCTAGTGTGGAAACAACAAAAGGCAAATAAATTAAAGGTAGACTAGTAGAGCTTTGGAAACCGGAAATGGCACAAGGAGCAATAGAGAGTAGAATGGGGGGCCTCGTACAAATTTTAAAGAGGGCAGCAAAAGAAATTGGGATGGTGAGAAAAGGAAACAACAGAAAAACATGGGTCTGATTCGACTAGGAATGTAAGTCAAAGCGGAGAGAGGTATGGAAAGCGTTAAGACGATTCCTAAAAACTAAAGCGAGAGGGGATAGTCAAAATCTAGGCAGGGAAAAAAAGGAATTAAAACGCATATATGAAAAATGAGAAAACAAGAGGAGAAAAAATGGCGAAGCGTGGAACAAAGCAAGAATATAAACGAATTTTGGGATGCGATTAGGAGCTTTAGACCAAGGAAAAAGATGATGGGAAAAGGAATTAAAAAAGAGGATTGGCTAGAGCAAGTTAAAAACATACTCGGTGCCGATGAGGGGAGGAAGGAGGAGACGCCAATCAACATTAGTAGGGCTGAAACCGAGGAGGACTTAGAGTCCCTGGGAGTTGAATAAAGACATCGAATTGGAGGAAATGGGAAACATAATCAAGAAAATGAAGAAAAATAAAGCGGCACGGGAGGATCGGATAAGTGTGGAGTTTCTTAGAGGGATGCCGCTGCATCTCATCAAAGTATGGTTTGAAATCTTAAAGGACATATGGGGAGAGGGAAAAATAATAGAAAGCTGGCGAGTAGCAAGGATCTTCCCGATATTTAAAGCAGGTAACACAAAAGAAGTAACAAACTACCGAGGTATTGCGTTATTAGACGTCGGGTACAAAATTC